>CM034352.1:11069042-11217088 GCA_019925275.1 Mytilus edulis
AAAAACACTCTCGTGTGTATTGTATTAATCTCAACATAATTCAACATTTACATGTCCGAAAGGGGATATCTCATGGTCCTATGTTTAAAAAATCCCAAAACATCAATTGGAACCATCACTTCATAAAAGTAATGGATTCCATTGAGGACTACACCAGAGCATGGGCTTAACGCACTAGCACTTGTCTCAGATGTTTTTCTCCATATATACCTTTATGATCGTTTTCAGACACAAAGAGTCTGAAAAATGTCTATCTTTTTCATGATAAATATGTTATTCCTAAGGACAAAGCTCAAAATATTATTGTCTTTGTATGTAAATCGTACTACAACGAGTGTCTTGTAAAAGAATTAGGAATACATGAGCATTCAGGTTATCACACAGGCATATACATATCATTGGACAGGAATGAGATTTTGGCGAATTATAATCTTTCATGACTTCAATGAACATTACATTGAAGAGTAAATCGATGGAGTAACATATTGTATTGAATACCTAAGCTTCACATAATCCCGGACACACAAGGGTACTTTGCCAGCTCATCTGCATGTTCGACTTAAAATTATTAAAACAAATTACTGAACTCCGGGGAAAATTAAAAACAGATAGTCTCTAATCAAATGGCTAACTTAAAAGCTCAAACACAAAATTCATTAATCAACAAAGTGAAACAAATCCGACAAATGTAAAGTTTGTGAGTCAGGAACCTTTTTAAAACATTAAATTTATGTAGAAAAAAATGTGTATTAAACTTATAACCAACATTTTTAAAGACTTAGTCTCCTCAGTGAGCTTCTGAAATTTATATATCTAATTAATACGATAGAATCAATAATGAAATAGGATCTACCTCAGAAATGTCATTTGAACTAGATAATATGCGAATCTAAAGCATACATATAACCAAATGATTTTTACGGAATAACCTTCAGTTGAAATCTTTTCTTTCGTATGATCTTCTACTATTCATAACGTTAATGCGCTTGGATCATCCGTCGTCGAGAAATTGCATTAATTTTAGTGCTATACATTTTCCAAGTTTTAAGGCATCTTTTTCATTTGATATGCATAATAATAGAAATAGAGTTAACATGTATTTATTTAACAATATGCCCGAAAACCCTGAAGCCCATACAGGTCACATTATCACTTATGAATAGATCACAGTGATGATAACTAAAGTAGGTACGGATATATGATTCATCGAAGTGTAAACCAAGAAGGAATTTTGAACGGACCAATCAGATTCAGGTATTGGCAAATAATGCAATCATATTAGACTTATCAGCTCTTCAATGTTTCTTAAGGGTTGTGGACTTCTGATGTACAGTAGTTGTCGTTTGTTTATGTTATATATACGTGTTTCTCGTTTCTCGTTTTGTTTATATAGATTAGACCGTTGGTTTTGTGACAAAAATGCAGTTTAGGCATAAAATAGTATTTGTAATTTATCGTTCAATTGTAATCAATGATTAATTATCCGTTTGAACAATGCGTTAACGAAGAATACATATACAATCATTCTTTTATCCTTGTTGTTATGAGACGCGTTAATTGTTGCTAGGGTGCTCTCTTCGAGGTTCGCGCTCAGGGTATATAAAGACACCGATTCATTGTGCAAGTCGCTCATTTGTTATCTGGCTGTCGACGGATAATAATCGCTTCTGAAGGAGTACCAGAAATTGAAGAATTGTAATTTGAAGCTGGAAAGTAAGTTTATAAACCTAGTTGAGTTGAAAGCGTTGTGGTTTTGAAGCAAGCGGTTTTTAAAGTCTTTACGATTGTTGCAAGCTACCGGGTTGTTCCGATACTGTAATTTCCCTTGGGAATGGTCGCAGTCCCTCGAACTGATAGCTTGTAATAATCTGGTGACTTAGGTGCTCCGGAGACTAGGTGCTTCAAAACAAGTTGTCTCAGGGACTAGGTGCTTCAGAGACTAGTCATTTCAGGACTAGGTGTTTTAGAGACTGGGTGTCTCAGAACTAGGTGTTTCTGAAACCTATGATTTTTGAAGATTGTTCTTAATTAAGTTTAATATAATTGTTTGTCAAATCAGTTGGGACCTCAGAGTCAGTGAAAGGATCAAGGATAAATTGAGGTTTTAGTTTTCAGGCTACTTTTTGATATACAGTTATTTGTGTGAATATTATTATTTCTTTATTAAGTTTCAAAGTTTCAAAACTGGTCTTGTAGTTTTTAAGGAAAGCTTCAAAGTTGTATAGTTAGGTTTTCGAGTTAATTAAAAGATTGATATTGGAGTATCTCAGATTCTGTGAAAACGGATACGAACATATAGTTCATCAGCCAAACACGTTACAAAATTGGTTAGCAGCGGTGGGATCTGAGAAACTTCAGTATTATATGTAAATAATCACATTGTTTTATTGTCAGTATTTCTATTTGTCCTTGCAAGAAGCAACACATTGTTTTGTAGATACATTGATTATTAAGTTGTTTAATAAAAAAGGTTTGAAACACTTGCTTGATTCATTTTTCAAAATATGTCCCGATCGTACAGAGAAGATAAAATGTTGTATGACCCTTACAGTGACGAAACAAGAAATTTGACCATGGAGTTAGATAGATTAAACAAGGAAATAGAGTGCTTAAGATCTAAGAGTTTTGAAAATGCCCCAGACTTTTCTCAGTCAACTCCTATCAATCAAGCAACATGGCCAAGACAATCTGACTCTGGATTTGGTACTTCCATTATTCCAGACCCCGACTTTGGTACAGGCAGCAATATACTCCAAAGTTCAAATGTTGGGAAAGGGGCGGCTAAGTTAAAAGTTATGCCACGGCCTGCAATACCTGATAAACATATCCCAGCTTCGGTAAAGTTAGCTCCAGAGATGAAAAAATATTCAGACTCTGTTTCTGAGACAAATTTTGTTACTGAAAGGGTAAAGAAAAATTTGCCAAAACCACAAGATAAATTAGGTGCATATAGGCGAGATAACAAACGCAAAAATATCATAAAGCCCGCTACGTTTGACGGCAAAGGATCATTGATATATTACAAGTCTCATTTTGATGCATGTTCAAATATAAATAGTTGGACAGATGTAGAGAAGGGTTTGTATTTGGCAGTCTCATTGAGAGGACAAGCCCAGGGGGTACTAGGAAATCTACCCACAGATAAAAGACAAGATTTTAAGGAACTTGTCAGGTCTCTTGAAGAAAGATTTTCGCCTGCCAATCAAACGGAATTGTACAGAACACAATTACGGGAGCGTCGTCAAAAGGCTTCAGAAAGCCTTCCTGAATTAGGTCAGGACATAAGACGCTTGGCGAACCTTTCATATCCAACAGCCCCAAATGACGTTATGGAAACTCTCGCTAAAGAGCAATTTATAGACGGGCTCATGAGTGTGGACATGAGACTCAGAATTAAACAAGCTAGACTTACAGACCTGAATGACGCAGTTCAGCACGCTGTTGAACTAGAAGCTTTTAATAAGGCTGAAATAAAGCAAGAGGAAGGAAAGGGTTATTTAAGAGCTACAAATACAGATGTAGTCACCACTGACACTAGCGACAAAACAGTAGAGCTACTTAAAAACATGCAGACAGTTTTGTCTGAACTGCAGCAACAAGTTAGAGCTTTAAAGCAGACTCGGGCACAATATCAGAATCACAAGAATCGAGGATGTTTCAATTGTGGAAAATTTGGACACTTCAAGAAAGATTGTCCCGATAGTAGTGTGGAAAGAGGACATTCAAACTCCCAAAACCTACCCGAATTTTCACGGGAAAAACAGAACGGTTCGATAGGAGTTAACAAATTAGCAAATGAGGCTGGTATGTTTATAGAAGCTAAAGTTAATGGTTGTAAAGCCACGATGCTTATAGATACAGGAGCGACAGTTTCTCTAATTTCAAAAAAATTATTTGACAGTATGGGTTCCCATGTTCTGTCACCAATGGACAGAGAGATATTGACTACCAACGGTTCTCCATTAATTGTATTTGGGAAAACCATCATTGATATTGAAATAAATGGTGATGTCTGTTCCAACATAGCTGTGATAGCAGATCTGAACGTAGATGGTATACTGGGAATAGACTTCCAAAGGAGCCAAAGTTGTGTAATTAATATTACTAAAGGTGATATTTGGGTAAACGGAAGAGAGACCCGTTTACATTTTGAAGGTCAGATAGGCTGCTACAGGGCATATGTTGCAACAGCTATAACACAGCAACCTATTTGTGAAGTACTGGTGTCTGGAAACAACAGAAAAGAACCCATTCCTAAAATCAAAGAAGTTGGTAGAATATTGGCTACGAATGAAGAGAAGAGCAGGTTGACATGCTACCAGTGTCGCAAAATGTTTAAAAAGTCGACTTATTGCAGACGTCATATGAAAAGGTTTCATAAGAATGATGACGTTAAAATAGCTGAGCTACCAAGGGAACACGACGTTAACTCTAAGGACGAAGATGTGAATAAGAGTGAATCCTCAATAGACAGTAAAAAAGAGTCATTTCCCAGAGAGTCGACGAAGCTGATAGATGATGTCTCAGAAAGGGAAAGTTATCAAAATGAAAATGACAGTATGATACCAGAAAAGAATGATAAAGAGTCTGACACAAATTTTAAGACTTTTGAACATGCATGTCTGAATGGAAGCAGGACAAGTAAGCCAACACGACCAGAGAAAATTGCGCCACCAAGTCAGAAAGAATTTGTTAAGTACAGAAAATATGTCAAGTCAGTTAGAAGCATGTTAAATAGAAATGAGGTTGAGGAGAAAATTCGGAAAGAATTTCAATGTCTGGCTGAAATTTAATCGGTTATTGTAGATAGCAATTGTTGTTATTTTATAAAATATTTATGTAATTTTTATTGTAAGTGTTGAGGTGTGGTGAAATACACTCAACACAGAGAAAAAAATATATATATCAATGTGAGTCCGTCGGATGGGGACGTTAAATCCGAGGCCCCATGTACAGGGACATGTCACGCCCTGTGCATGTAAAAGACCCCTTCTGCAGATTTCGTCAAGAGTAGGCTCCTTGGGGCCGCTGCAGAGGCAAAATTTGTTAGGAACCGTTTAAACTTATGCTTTGTCAGTTGCTTAATGTTGATACAAAAAGGGGAAAAAAGTATGTTAGTCATGCGAGGACGCATGAAATCGGAGGCGTGGGTAATGTGACAAAAATGCAGTTTAGGCATAAAACAGTATTTGTAATTTATCGTTCAATTGTAATCAATGATTAATTATCCGTTTGAACAATGCGTTAACGAAGAATACATATACAATCATTCTTTTATCATTGTTGTTATGAGACGCGTTAATTGTTGCTAGGGTGCTCTCTTCGAGGTCCGCGCTCAGGGTATATAAAGACACCGATTCATTGTGCAAGTCGCTCATTTGTTATCTGGCTGTCGACGGATAATAATCGCTTCTGAAGGAATACCAGAAATTGAAGAATTGTAATTTGAAGCTGGAAAGTAAGTTTATAAACCTAGTTGAGTTGAAAGCGTTGTGGTTTTGAAGCAAGCGGTTTTTAAAGTCTTTACGATTGTTGCAAGCTACCGGGTTGTTCCGATACTGTAATTTCTCTCGAGAATGATCGCAGTCCCTCGAACAGGTGGTTTGTAATAGTCTGGTGACTTTTGTACTTCGGAGACTAGGTATTACAATTATTGCAAGCTACCGCGTTGTTCCGAAACTGTAATTTCCCTTGGGAATGGTCGCAGTCCCTCGAACAGATAGCTTGTAATAATCTGGTGACTTAGGTGCTCCGGAGACTAGGTGCTTCAAAACAAGTTGTCTCAGGGACTAGGTGCTTCAGAGACTAGTCATTTAAGGACTAGGTGTTTTAGAGACTGGGTGTCTCAGAACTAGGTGTTTCTGAAACCTATGATTTTTGAAGATTGTTCTAATTAAGTTTAATATAATTGTTTGTCAAATCAGTTGGGACCTCAGAGTCAGTGAAAGGATCAAGGATAATTTGAGGTTTGAGTTTTCAGGCTACTTTTTGATATACAGTTATTTGTGTGAATATTATTATTTCTTTATTAAGTTTCAAAGTTTCAAAACTGGTCTTGTAGTTTTTAAGGAAAGCTTCAAAGTTGTATAGTTAGGTTTTCGAGTTAATTAAAAGATTGATATTGGAGTATCTCAGATTCTGTGAAAACGGATACGAACATATAGTTCATTAGTCAAACACGTTACTGTTTTCCCGTTTGAATGGTTTTACACTAGTAATTTTGGGGCCCTTTATAGCTTGTTGTTCGGTGTGAGCCAAGGCTCCGTGTTGAAGGCCGTACTTTAACCTATAATGGTTTACTTTTTAAATTGTTATTTGGATGGAGAGTTGTCTCATTTGCACTCACACCACATCTTCCTATATCTATATTCTACATAATTATCCACGATCACCATGAAGAGTTGTGAATTGTCGAAATGTGCACATGGTGCAGTATGAAGGCAACACTAGTATACCGATGTTCAAAAGTTCTAAATCGATTTACAGACAACAAATCCGGGTTACAAACTAAAACCGAGGGAAACTTTCAGAGAAAAACAACGTAAAAACAGACACAATTAAGTGCACAAAAAGCAAACACCAACTCTAACAGAAACTAACTAGGTACATGACATATTAAGTAAAAATGGTGGGTCGAACCAGGTTTAATAGCTAGCAAAATCCGCCGCTTATAGAAACATGTTAAAAAATACATCACTCAAATGAAATACTACGTGACAGCAATATAATACGAGCAAAGAAAAGAACACGCAGCACAGAGAAATGCATAAATAAATAAAAGTACATTTCAATGTCGTAATCAAATATCTAAGTATCAAAATGATTGTTCACATATGTAACATTTAGTTAATTTTATAATGAGCGCACCGAAATAATATATATCCGATATGCTCGCAATGCACGCATGGAAGACTTTCGTTATTGATAACAATGAAACTAACATGTGACAAAGATGAATCATACTGTCCTCTTTCAGATTGATTCGAAAAAATCTGAATTGTACTTTTGAATCTCCTTTTTTTATACAAATTAGACCGTTGGTTTTCCTGTTTGAATGGTTTAACACAAGTAATGTTTTTGTTCTAATATAGCGTGGTGTTCGCTGTAAGCCAAGGCTCCGTTAACTTCATCAGATACACCCATCCCAGCTAAATGTACACGACTATAAAAATATATATCGTCAACGTGCTCCATCATGTGCAGCCAACCACCCAACACAACCAAATGTACATAAAATATACATTGTCAACGTGTCCTATCAGATACACCCATTCACCCAACACAATCAAATGTACATGGCTAAATAAAATATACATTGTCAACGTGTCCTATCAGATACACCCATTCACCCAACACAATCAAATGTACATGGCTAAATAAAATATACATTGTCAACGTGTCCTATCAGATACACCCATTCACCCAACACAATCAAATGTACATGGCTAAATAAAATATACATTGTCAACGTGTCCTATCAGATACACCCATTCACCCAACACAATCAAATGTACATGGCTAAATAAAATATACATTGTCAACGTGTCCTATCAGATACACCCATTCACCCAACACAATCAAATGTACATGGCTAAATAAAATATACATTGTCAACGTGTCCTATCAGATACACCCATTCACCCAACACAATCAAATGTACATGGCTAAATAAAATATACATTGTCAACGTGCCCTATCAGATACGCCCAACCAAACTGACATTTCTATAAATAATAAACATCGTCGACGTGTCCTTACACTCAGCCCAGCTAAAAGTACATGGCTATTAAAATATATTCCATCAATGTGCCTCACCAGATAAATCCAACCCAGGTAAAATTACATGGCCATTAAATAACAGGTGGAAGATAAAAAAAAAACAAGATTTTCAGAATGATAAGTTGAAAATGAAATGACAATGCCATGGCAAAAACCTAAAAAAGGAAAACGACTAAATTACAAGCAGTTGTCTACAAAACACATCATAGAAATCATCACAGGAACAAGGAACCAACATTAAACCGGGTATGATCTCGGGTGGCGTCCACAACTTTTATCCTCGTATCTATGATAAGTTTATTGTTAATATATATTCCGACTTATTAATGTTTGATATCGCTTTCGCAACTCTTTTATCAAATCCTAAGACAATATTTTTCGTGTCAATTAATGTTAGGTATGCCTTAATGTTATTGTAAATCTGGTTAACACGGCATTTTAGTATGTTTGAACTCAAAATGACATTGTTGTATTTGATACCTAAGATTCACAAAATTCCGGACACACACAAAGGTACATTGCCGGCTCCGAGGAAAATTCAAAACGGAGAGTCTCTAATCTAATGGCTAATTCAAAAGCTCAAACTCAAAATTTATCAATCAACAAAGTGAATACAAATCTGAGGAATGCAAAGTTTGTGAGTCAGGGACTAAGAATAATATTAAACGTTTACCACCTAGGCTATATAGACTCTAGGTGGTCGAGTGGTCTAGCACGTCGGGTATAGTGCAAGGCGATTTGTTGCCGAGGTATATCAGTAGAATGAGATCGAATGCCGGCGAGGGAAGAACAAAATATTAGTTCTTGTCCATTCGTTTTTGATGCGTTTTGTTATTTGATTTTGCCATGTGATTGTGGACTTTCCAAATTGATTTTCCTCTAAGTTCAGTATTTTTGTTAGTTTACCTTTTGCAAAGCAAATTTACAGATCTAACATTGTGGAGCTAATGTCTACCTTGTTTAATCAATGGTTTACACTGAAGTTTACAGAGTTATCTACCTTGGGAACATTAAAGCTTGAAATCACATGATAGTATTGATTGACCTGTCGAACGACGAGAAGTTATTCAGCCGAGTGACTTGGTATATATACCTATGACAATATTTGTCAAGTTACAGGTATCTGTCAATTTTTTTAATTGGCTAATCTGAATTTAATGTTTGGTATATTTTACATTATAAATGTACTTATTCAAAACACATACACAATAATTTTACACTCACAACGATTCTATTCACAATTGTACTTCCTTGTTTTGAAAGAGAACGATCATTATTTGTACATATGAAATCTTCTACAAATAAATAAAATTATAAGTAAATATTGAAATCGTAAATTGTAAGGCAATTCCTTTCTGCCTTTTTTATCCGCTATCTGTTAATTAAATATATTGCACCAGTTTGGTCTTTTATTCGCAATCGAAAGTTCTGTCACAGCCATCAAATAGGAGAATGGCCATTCAATATACACATTATTGTGTTATTACAAATTTGCTAATTAGAAAATGTTCATTATTTATCAGCTGGGGGGGGGGGGGGTTCGGTTTAAATTTTTCACATCAAAAGGTTATGTTGCCCCCTCCCCCCCCTTTTTACAATAATTTTTTTTTGTGAACAACATAATGACCCCCTTAGAACGAAATGACCCCCTTAGAACGATGTTTCATTAGTATGCCCCCCCTGGCATTTTGGTCTCTTGTGGAGTTATCTCATTGGTAATCATACCACAACTTTTTTTTATATTGACACTACCTGTTACAGAGTGTGGCAGAAAGAGATTTTGCTGGATTACAGTAATTTTCTTTCATTTTTTTATAACACATACTACATTATAGTTGTATTATTTCATATATGTAGTTTGGATTAATTAATTTGAGAAAGATAGTTAATAAGTGATATTCAAATATTTTCATATATTATCATTTGATAATTAGAGGCACATGAAATATAAGGTAATTATTATATTGTCTCGATGATCACCATGACCTCCAATGTTCTTTGTTTTGAAGCTGATGGAATTGATTTTGGTTTATATTTTTTATTCTTTATTCTGCTTTGAGAAAACCATGAGTAAATAAAATGTAACATCGATTTTTTTCTTCTTATTTTTTTCTGCAACATGAACATCTGACACATGCAAGAAGAATATCAATAACAAAATAAGCATTTAAAAGCAAAAATAAAGATGAGTATGTGCTATAATTAATGGAATGACGTAAAAAGTAAAAAAGAGTAAACTGTTTGTTCCATTTCATTTGGCTACATCCCATAATTCTACAATTTTTTAATTTTATGTAACACATTTCAATGTCGATTTTTACTAAATGTTATGAATAAATGAACATTTAATTGCTGACTGACCGATAATTATTTGTGATTGAAAAACAAAACATAATAAAGAGGGGAAATGTCCTTATTCATTAATGCCTTTAGTAAAATTTTAAAGTTTTACAAATGTTTCGTGGATTTTAATTTTCAAATAATGCAGTTCTAAAAGTGTAACTGAAACTAACACAAATAAAATATCAGTGATTCTATGGTTCCTGTCCTTCATGCATCAAGTATGTATCTTTATTTGAGCTTATCTTTATAAATTGTTAAAATTACATGTCGAGGACATTTAATTTCATTTCAATGTGGAAATCTTTGACAAAATCCTCGAATGTAATGTTTTGTGTGTGTGAATAATAAATATTTTTTCTCCATCGATATCTTTGTAATAATTCAATAAATTAATTGCACCTATTCACAAATGTTTTCAGAATATACACACTTATTACAATTCAATATCTTTCCAAAGACATATCATCAAAATAATTTTATCACTTTAAAAAGTTGAAATTAACATGTTCCATTGCATGTTTAGAAACTTTTCATGTTCTATATAAGAACCTAAGACATGCCCGGTTGTTATTTACATCCTATGGATATTGAACCATAGCAAATGAGGGATTATATACACTTCCCTTGAAAGATTTTGCATTCTGCTGGTGCTGTACACTATCGAAGATTTAAAAATGACAGAAATTATCAAAGAGATTGCACGCTTACGTCTATATCATCAACATTTTATATACTCGACAGACATAACCCCCGCCCCCAGTTAAATATTTGCTTTCGAGGCAACTCCCCAGCTGTGTGATATTTTTGGTAATGAACCCCCTGTAAATGCACCGACCCCCTCAGCTGATAAATTATGATTGTTATTCTAATAACGGTTTCTATTCAACTTTTATTCCAAATCGAATATCATACTCGAAGTTGTTATAATTACCAATACGTTGTTTCAGGTAGTAAAGTATGTCATCTAACATTCTTTGTGGACCCTGTAGCCATGCCAACACACACAAACATGCCCAGAAATGGTGTACTAATTGCGAAGAAGGTTTTTGTACTGACTGCGAACAGGTTCATAGATCCATGAAAGTCACTAGAGATCACACACTCATATCAACCGACGATTATCATAAAATTGAAAATACTCCCGTCAGTTTGAAATGTGATACCCATGGCAAGAAGTTTGATTTATACTGCAAAGCCCACGATGTAGCTATTTGTGTGGTCTGCGTTCCGTCACTACACAAACATTGTTCTGATGTAATTTCCCTCGACGAAGCAGCAGAAAATGCAAAGAGATCGACAGCACTGGACGACTTAGAAGATTCAATCAAAGTTGTTTTAGAGAACTTGAAAGCTTTCATCAACGACCGCTACCATGCTATGAAAAATCTTAAAATGGAAGAACAAATCGTCAGAAAATCAATTAGTGAAATGAGAGCAAAGGTTGACAAGCATTTGGATGAACTTGAAAATAAAATGTTAGAGGATTTGTGTCAACGGTATGAAAACTGTCAATCAACATATGGAGAAGTCCAGAAGTATTTCAATAAAACAGAAAAAGAAATCAAGGTACTACAAGAACAAACGTCACAACTCAAGCGTGTCGGATCCGATTTACAGGTATTTCTTGGAACTCGTCAGATGAACAAATTAATCCATAACGAGGTTCAAAGCGTCAAATCAATGACGAGCACATTACAGGATTACAAGATAGGGTTGAGATTCATCAAGGAATAACTTCGTTATTAGAAAATGTCGGTAAATTCGGCAAGGTTAAAGTTGAGGAAAAGACTATCAGTTTACCTTTCAAAGAAGCAAAGGTCGACCAAGCTCAAATAGTACATATACCGACCGGTCAATCTTTTGATCGAACTAGTCTAAAATTGCGACAAAAGTTCAAAATCAAAGACAAAAACAATAAAATGTATGTCTGCGGATGTGTGATTTTACCTAACAGTAATTTATTGATTGCCAATTACAGTGGAAACAACGTGATAATGGAGTATAGTGACGATGGAGCACACATCCGTGACATACCAGTCTCTACCAAACCGTTTGATTTGGCGATTATAGACAGTGATAGCATAGCAATTTCATATGGTGAAAAAACATATATGGAAATATTGAATATTAACAATAAAACGGTTCTTGCAAAAGAAACATTTAAATGGAGTTGTTGGGGAATTTCATATCAGAATGGGAACATTTATATATTAGTAGTTGATGAAGGTATAGTGGAGATGGATATATCAGGGAAACGATTACGTACAATAGGTGGGAAATATGCTGGAGGTGGTATTCTGCATATCGCTACAACAAACGACAGAATATATTGTACGAACTTTATCAACAACTCTGTATACTGTTGTAGTATGACGGGTGAAGATATCTGGACGTTTACTGACCAGTCTCTTGTTAATGCGAGGGGAATATCAGCTGACGGTGATCAGAACGTGTTTGTTGTAGGGAGAAATTCTAACAACCTGATGATGATACAACATGACGGGAAAGTCAGTAAGACATTACTTACTGAATCCGACGGTCTGGAAAAGCAAATCCCAGTATATTACAATAGAGATAAGAAATTACTATTGGTTTGTAATGAAAATGGAAAATCCTTTCTATATAGTGTTATATAGTCAGAGACAAAACAATCATACAAGGACTGAAAATGTGCCCTTTACAAATTGTATATCGTTTTAAAGAAAAAGATATATTGACTCATATTGGATTTATGAAATGAATGTTGAAATATTTTAAAAATTACACGTAGTTTACGGTCGGTAGGATTTAACCTAATGTAAGACATGATCATTGTCGAAAAAAAATATAATTGTATGTTTCAAACTAAAAAGTAAAAACGTCTTTTCTTTTATCAGAGCACTGTGTAACTCTCAAACTTATTATTTTTATATACCTAAGCTGCACGTACGACAGCCTTCATGATAGAAATGTAGAGGTATAGATTAAGTTGTTAATGGTGAAATGCTTAAGTTTGAAATATCAAAGACAAAAATGTAAATTTTGATAAACTTTATAAACGACTTTCTCACGTGGAAAATCTTTGATATTCTTTCTTATTTAGTTGTGGTCTCAGTATTAAATGTAAAGGTTATATGTGGCACTGACACACACATCATTCCATCGATAGCAAGAAGGGATCCTTGTAAAAAGTAAAAAGAAATAGAAAATAGATAATCAACAAAAACATCATTAATGATAATCGGTTTTGTATTAAAATATTAATAGAAAATTAACATTCAAACTTAGCCAGTGTAAAAATATTAAGACATTCTTAATAGTTATCAAAAGTACCAGGATTATAATTTTATACGCCAGACGCGCGTTTCGTCTACATAAGACTCATCAGTGACGCTCAGATCAAAATAGTTAAAAAGCCAAATAAATACAAAGTTGAAGAGCATTGAGGATCCAAAATTCCAAAAAGTTGTGCCAAATACGGCTAAAGTAATCTACTCCTGGGGTAAGAAAATCCTTAGTTTTTCGAAAAATTCAAAGTTTTGTAAACAGAAAATTTATAAAAATGACCATATAATTGATATTCATGTCAACACCGAAGTGCTGACTACTGGGCTGGTGATACCCTCGGGGACGAAACGTCCACCAGCAGTGGCATCGACCCAGTGGTGTAAATAGTTATCAAAAGTACTAGGATTATAATTTATATTTAAAGTAGATGTCTGAAAGATATTATGAAATACAACAACTTAAATTCGGAGAGTCCCTTTAAATTTAATGGGGCTAAACGAGTTCTATACACTCTATCTATAATACTAAAATTACGAAGTCCAATTTTTCAGCCGTCATCACGTAAAAACGACGAATCAAAGAATTCAACTTTATAAATCACTAATATAGTACAAAGGTGTAGATTGAAAATTACACCACTCCAGGCCCTTTTGTTTTCCACGTAATTAATATTGCCAATATTTAAGAAGTTCCGGGTCGAGTCCGATACCGATACCAATAGTATATTCACCTGTTACCTATTACCTAATCTGTACGTTCGGCATCTGACAGGCGCACCACCAAACGGTGTATTCAGGGTTAATATGCTATATACACGGGTCATTATCACAGGGTTGTACTACCTATTGTAGTATTTTAATCAGTAAGACTTTCTAAGATAACAAGACTAAAAATGAGAACAGTTTTCAATTTGTTAGTGGGCATACATGACGTAAAACAGCGAATCAAAGAATTCATCTTTATTTATAACTAATATAGGACAATGTTGTTGATTAAAAAATACTCCATTCCGGGACCTTTTGTTTTCCAAATAATTAATATTACCAATAATTGATAAGTTCCAGTTCGACGGGTTCAAACAGAAAGATTTGAAAGCAGAGAAAAACTGTGTATCTTATAATCGGCATGACTTTATCAGATGACAATACTAATACTAAAATAATGCTTGCGCATAGTTATATACCTTAATTCAGTCACGGACCCGCGATATCACGGGTGTGTTCTAGTTTATGATAAAGATTATCCGTTACTGAAAAGTATCATAAATATACCAATCTCCTTATTCGATAAATCAAACGGGCGTGTCATCTACATAAGGCTTATCAATGTTGCTTGATCAAACCAGCTTGAAGACCAAATCAAATATGAACTATAAAATAAATTATGTCATCCGATAAGTCTTACAAAGTTGTGCAAAAATAATCGAAGACGATAGTTATGTATGTTGAGCAAGAGTAAAATCTAGTACTTGGCTTTTTGATACGGAGATCGTGTCGACGTTCAATCCATCTATGTTAGCAATAAAACATATTTAAATGATTATTCCATTATTATTTGTTTGCTTTATAACAGTAAAAGAAAAGCTTCGCGCGAGATTACTAATTTATCTAAGCCGACCCATTTGAGTCATAAAGCTTTTGACTTTTCTTAGCGTTTGTTATCACCGTCGCTAGTCCTTGTAAACTTGTGTCATCTGGGAAGATAGTAATCAAATGTACTAGGATTCTAATTAAATACGCAAGACAAGCGTTTCGTCTTCATAAAAAGTAAAATCACAAAAATACTGAACTCAGAGGAAAATCAATTTGGAAAGTCCATAATCACATGGCAAAATCAAAAAACAAAACGCATCAAAAACGAATGGACAAGAACTGTCATATTCCTGACTTGGTACAGGCATTTTCAAATGTAGAAAATGGTGGATTAAACCTGGTTCTATAGCGCTAACCCTCTCACTTTAATAACAGTCTCATCAAATTCCGTTACATTTACATGATGCGTTAAATAAACAGTCACAATCAATAAAATAGTCAAAATATCACTCATCAGTGACGCTCATATCAAAAGAAAGCCACAAAAATAAAAAGTTGAGATACTTAAGAGATAACTGTATTGTATTTGAAGCTTTAAGGACGTCCATCGGTAGTTTTACTGTCGCAAATTTAGTTTACCTGGCGACGCGGAGCGGAGACAGGTAAACGGGTATTTGCGACAGTAAAACTACCGATGGACGTCCGAAAAGCTTCAAATACAATACAGTTATCTCTATTCTAATGCAAAACAAGTTTATGATTAAATTTCAATCATTATTTCAGTGTAAAATCTTCATAAAAGAAAATTCCGCGAAAAAATGTGATCTTCTTTGGTCCCTACACTAAGTGACGTCATACGTATGCTTCCGGCGTCAAACATAAACACCGGGCGTTTTCTGGCTTCGGTGCCGCTTCAGAATGTATTAAAATTTGATAAAAAGAAGATTTTTAGGCGCCACAAGTGAGTTTTTTGTTTATTATTGTAGAAATAACATGTCAATATATTCCGAAATTCAAAATGTCGGCTTCCTAAGTTACAGACAAGGAGATAGAGAATTTTACGCTTGCTGTCATCCAATCAGAACAATTGTTACAAAATAATTGCATTAGAATATAGGGTATCTATTTTTTTTTGACTTTGTTTGTATGTCTGTTTGTTTTCAGATAAATATAATGTAGGTGGTTGGCATCGTCTGTTATATTTTGGTTTTCTTTTGTCGATTACTGTTATCTTTTTATAGCCAAGACAATCAAATCTTGATTTGAATTTTTCAAAAAACTTAGGATTTTCTAATCCCAGGAATAGATTACCTAAGCCGTATTTGGCACACATTTTTGGATTTTTTTTATCCTCAATGCTCTTCAACTTTTTTTTCCCTTTTTTGGCTTTATGAACATTTTGATGTGAGAGTCACTGATGAGTCTTATGTAGACGAAACGAGCGTCTGGCGTACTACATTATATTTCTGGTACCTTTGATACTATTTACATTCTTATCTTCAGACTGTGGTATTACTGAAAGTATCATTTGTTTCCTAATAAAAGCTTTCATCATTTTGACTTAATAATACCAAGCTTTATCGAAATGATGTCCAGGGAAATGAAATAGATATGAAACAATTCAAACGGGGAAAAACACATTAACATTACAAATAACAAAAAAATAAAAGAAAAACAACTATGACAGATAGCATTGAAGAACACGGCATATTTAGAATAACGTTATAAACCTATTTGTAAGCATTCAATCCGCACCCTGTGGGTGTGATGTAACACAACATGAGAACAACGGCAAACATAAGTTCAAAATTACTTCACACATATCAGATCTTAGTAAACAAAAACAATGAATTTAAGAACAAAGACTTAAAAATGGCCGAACGATACCAGAGGGACATTCAAACATATAAATCGAAAATACGTACTAATCTGGGAGGACTCGCAGGTATAATATCTTGTTCAAAGGTAATGTAGATGATCAGTAATTGAACTACTTGGTTCTCATGACTAAAATGTGTTGTGGCTCTAATTTGCGTTACTTCCCGTTTGCCACAAGGAATTTCTAGATCTATATTACATTAATATTCATGCAAGGACAAAATAAAATTAATATTCCGTTATATTTACACCGATGCGTAAACAAAACAAAGGAATTGTCCATTAGATTGACATAAGTCTGTTCGCAGAGAATGAGGGTCGTCAGAAATACTGTGAATTTTTTTTACTTGCGTAGTGGTATAAATCATATACATATATGTTGGGTTCTAAAAAAAACCTCTAAAATAACTTCTTGATACTTTTAAATCTTGATATTTTTCTGAAATAAGTTCTATAAAAACTTTTAATTTTTCAACCCTGTATACCACCATTCTCCATGAGATATTTAAAAATCGTCCAAAAGAAATCAGCCACAATGCTTTTCAACATGAAAATGGTAGCATGCACTATACATTTATTACTTTGGAATACCATACGGCATATATTGTTAATAGTGAGCAAAAAGGTAAAACATGATACACAGAGGAAAAGGTGATCAGTATGCTGGAGTTTAATATTAACTACAAATTTATTGAATTTTGAGGTAGACTTTTTCAAAAAATTATTGCATTCCTTTGGGCATAAACTGTATACCTCTCCTTGACGATCTCTCCTTATTTTCATATGAGTGGTCCTTCAGACACAAAGATCAAAGAAGCCAGGTAATTAAATTTCACATTCAGATATAATGGTGATGTTCTTTCCGTTAACAATCCAAACTTATCCTATTGCCTTCTAAAAATATATTTCACAGAGCTGGAAATTATAGAAACAACAATTATGGCTTCCTTCGCCTCCTTTGTAGACGTAAACTTCGAAATAGACAAACACGGTCATCGCAGTACCAGAATCTATGACAAACGAGACGATTTTAATTTCCTCCACCTTAGCAGCAACTCCACCTGTGCATGGGATAAACATGTCCCAAGTTATTAGGTATTCAAGATCTTGCAGCTGCTATTCAGATTTTGTAAAACGTCATCAGTGTATAACCAGAACGTTAATGCACAATGATGGGTCTCACTTTTTTAAAGAAGAAGTTCATCGGAAGGTACTAAGACCTTGTTGATAAATAATCCTTATCAGCTTCACAAATAATACACAATGGTCATGAAGTATAGATTCTGGGTACTGACGTTCTTTATCATCTAAACAACGTGTTATAGCTTTTGTTTTTTGTCATTTTGAATATTTCTGTTACTGCTTAGTCGATATTTAGTATTATTTGACGTTTCTCGGTACTCATACATCACGTTATTGTGTTATTGTGCTATGATAAATTTTTGTAATTTTGTCTTTAATTTTTGTTTATGTGCTTTGTCCATATAAAGTTTTTGTGTTCATTTGTTACATATTTGTTTGTTTCCATAGTGATTATGATTATAACACAATGTTGACTGCTGTTCCCCTATTTTGACATGTTTACCTATTATGTCTGTTTGTTTCGATCACAAATCGATATCAATATAATGAAATTTAATGCAACTGTCGTATAAGTGAAGGTTTAGCCAGGTTAAGGTAATGCACCCTTTTCTATATTATAAAATGTCTATACCAAGTCAGGAATATGACCGTTGTTATCCATTTGTTTGCTGTGTTTGGACGTTTGAATTTGTTGTTTGATTAGGGACTTTCGTTTTGAAATTTAGGTATTTTTGTGATTTAACTTTATTATATTGTGTCCTTATACCTATCGTGATAATAAGTTTTTTTTTACATGTTATGATGTGCAAAAGTCAAATAACAAAATCACTTGGTACAGGTATTTTGTATGTAGAGAAATCTGGGAATAAACCTGTTTTAATATATAGTTAAACCTCTCAAAAATATGTTATGATTGTGTAACAAATCAACCCTTCTTAAAATTTATTAAAATCAACCATAGGCATTTAGAATAATTTATCATTTGATTTGCTTTCAAATGATCCAAGAATGATCAACATTTAAGATGGGTTGATTTGTAACCCCATACCCCATAATAATCATTAAACACAAATGGTTCTTAGTTGTATAAAAGAATATCTTAATACAGATCGAAAAAAGAATGTACATATGATTGGTTAATTAAGGGGACAATAGTTTACCAGTATGTATGAACAGTTTACATGTGAATGTGAAGTATTAATGAAGTAGGGGCGAAAGATACAAGATTGACAGTCAGACTCGTAGATCGAAAATTAAGTAACTTCGCCGTGGCTAAAAAAGAAGAAGAGACACAGACAAATAATAGTATACAAGGCACAACATTGAAAACTAAAGACTAAGCAACGCGAACCGCATCAAAATCTGGGGGCGATCTCAGGTGCTCCAGGTTTACAAATTTCTTGGGTTTTTTTTCCATTAAAGCGTCCTAATTTTTTAATCAGATTTAAATCATGCGCAACTTGAAGAAGAAGAAGAAGAAGAAGTATCAACAACGAACAACATGTTTATAAATTTCTCTTTATTAACATTTTTTAAAGGGAGCCACATTGTTATACTTTATACTTTAAATCACATGACAAATGACGAAATAACTACTGAATTAACACATGCCAAGTGAGCTGTTATTCTCCCAAGTGCTGTATCGTATATATACTGAGTGCCAATGAAAACGCAACACTGTTGTTTTTCAAAAAAATCTTATAATTTTGATTTTATTTATATTATCATGAATTATCCCGCCCTTATTGTCGGGAAACTGAAATAAACATCTGAGTAAATGCCAGGACTTTCTGACAACCAGCGACATGCAGTTTTGGGCATGATCCAATGAAGCCTTTCACAACATACAATTACGAGAAGACTGAAGTTGTAGCCTCTACAATAACCCAAATCATTCACAATCAAGTCAACCAAAATGGATCATTTAATGATAAGCCACATCCCGGGGTACAACAAGCAAGAAAAGCTCAGTCAGACCGGTACATTTGGTCTTAAACATATTCGATTTTGACTCTAATGGCTGTACAAAGGTCACGAGAGTTAAATGGTGGTCACAGTAAATCCTTTGGAGCAATTTCAGTTAAGCACCATTTGAGCAGAAATTGTTTCAGAGCACCAAAGTCTTTCCTTAGTGACGTCTAAACGGCCGTCAGTGTAAATATCGAATGTTGAAGACCAAAAATCATATACATTATGTACAAAAAATAAACGTCAGTGATGGTAACATAGACATTTGGCACCTATCTTGGCCAAAAGTCATGTGTTTCGCCCGATTTCGGTCCGATCGAGCAAATTTTGCATCAGATTTGACATGGTTAAGACGATGAAAACCATCACCAATATCATAAAGTCAGCTTGAGTTTGATTTGCGAGACAAGTGGAATGACATTCAGTCAATGTCGCTCTAGATAACATGAAACATTTCATCGAAACGAGGCTATGCAGAATATTGAGGTCCAAGAACAGAGCATCTGAAAATCCATCAGTGATATGAGAAAAATGTAAATTAGATCACCAAACTAATCAATGTTCAGGAACACACCGTCAAATCTGTGTTGAGTGCATTGCAGGATTACACGATAGAGATAAAAATGCACCCAGGAATCACTTCATTACTTGAGGGTATTGATAACTTTGGAAAAATCAAAGTTGAGGAAAAAAGCTCCAGTTTATTTTTCAAAGAGGCAAAAGTTGGTCAAGCTCAATTAGCTCATATACCTGACCGTCTATTGTTTGATAGTACAGGGATACGTCTCAGAACAAAGTTTAAAATAAAAGAGACAGAGGATGAAATGAGAATCTACGGATGTGAGATTTTACCGAACAGC
This sequence comes from Mytilus edulis, assembly GCA_019925275.1. Taxonomy (NCBI): domain Eukaryota; kingdom Metazoa; phylum Mollusca; class Bivalvia; order Mytilida; family Mytilidae; genus Mytilus; species Mytilus edulis. Next base: position 11,089,753 of record CM034352.1, read on the forward strand.
CATATACTAATTGCCATATACTCTGAAGACAAAGTCATAATGGAGTATAGCGACGATGGAAGGCATATTCGTGACATATCAGTCTCCGACAAGCCGTACGATTTGGCAGCTATAGACAGTAATGTTATTGCCGTTTCATATGATGATTTTATGGAAATAAAGAACATAATAGACAACAACGTTCAGACAAAGGTTTCTTTTGATTCACCATGTTGGGGAATTTCATACCAAAATCGAAATATTTATATCAAGGTCGACAATGAAGGAAAAGTGGAGCTGGATGTGTTAGGGAACATATTACGTATAATAGGAGGGAAGTTTGCTGAGGCCGGCTGGATTTTCCACATAACTACAACAAAAGACAGAATCTATTGTACAGACTTCGAGAAAGATGCAGTATACTGTTGTAGTAGGACGGGTGAAGATATCTGGACATTCACTGACCAATATCTTGTTAATGCCAGGGGAATATCAGCTGATGGTGACGAAAACGTGTTTGTTGTTGCGAGAGAAACTAATAGCCTGATTGTGATTCAGCATGATGGGAAAGTCAGTAAGACGTTACTTACTGATGGTCTCGATGATCCAGTTTCTGTGCACTATAACACAGATAAAAAGTTACTGTTGCTTTGTAATCAATATACTGGAGAGGTATTTCTATATAGTGTTACTAAGGAATCGTGTATCTAAGTGGAATGTGAACTTTAAACTAACCGTTTTGATGCATTTCTGTCTCAGGCAATGCAATCATGTATCGTAGCTCTCACCTTGTTATTGGTGATTTGAGAACAGTTAAATCTGACACGAGTTATTCTTCTCAGTTTGCGGCTTCCGAGTTATCAAAGTTCTCTCGTTCTTTTACTTTTTTAGTCCCCGTCTTGTTTATTTTCGATATTCACTGCCATGAGAATGCAAGGTGAAGGAATGTGAACGAGACAGAGTCTAAATTCTTCACTCTTTATGTTATGTTGATCCTTGTACTTCAATTGCAGAAAACTCGACATATGGATCGTGATCCGGCGGTGGCATTACCTTATTTTGAAAAGCTTTATATTTCAGGAGGAAAATCTTAATGCTTCTTACTTTGTATATAGATGCTTTATGTTATGAAGTTTTCGTCTATCACATGTACATTGTCCTTTTCCGTCTAAAAGAAATAATCCAAAATGCTTTTCATCATAAAAATGGTAGTATACGCTATAAATTTATCACTTTGGGATACCATAAGGCATATTTTGTTAATAAGGAACAAAAAGGTAAAACATACTACACAGAGGAACAAGTGATCAGTATGCTGGAGTTTCTTATTGACAACATATTTGTTGAATTTGGAGGTAGACTTTTTCAACAAATTGTCGGCTTTTCTATGGGAACGAACTGTGCGCCTCCCCTTGCCGACCTTTTCTTATTTTCATATGAATCGGAGTTCCTTCAGACACTTGTCAAAACCAAGAAGATCAAAGAAGCAAGGTTATTTAATTTCACTTTCAGATATATTGATGATGTTTTTTCAATTAACAATCCAAACTTTTCTGATTGGGTTCCATTAATATACCCATCAGAACTATAAATTAAAGAGACCACATACACGGCTTCCTCCGCCTCATGTTTAGACTTATACCTCGAATTTGACATACTCAGTCATCTCAGAACCAGAATCTATGACAAACGAGACGGTTTTAATTTTGAAATTATCAATTTTCCCCATCTTAGTAGTAATATACCAACTTCACCTGCATATGGAATATACATTTCCCAACTTATTAGGTATTCAAGAGCTTGCAGCTCCTATTCAGACTTTGTAAAACGTCACCAGTGTCCGAGCAGAAAGTTGATGAACCAGGGGTATGTCAAAGAACGTCTCATCCTTTTTCTAAAAAAGTTCATCGGAAGATACCCAGAACTTGTTGATAAATATTCCGTATCAACATTACAAATAATACAAGATGGTCTTGAAGTATTGATTTTGCGTACTGAAGTTGGGTTATCATCTTAATAACGTGCTATAGTATTCTTTTATTTGTCTTTATTAATATTACTTGTACTGTTAAGTCAGTTTTTTAAATATTCTTTTTGAAGTGACTCTGTAATGTTATGTAAAACGTTATACTTTGAACGACAAAATTATTTCATTTACTAATATTACTTTAACGTATGCATCTTGAAATCTATGAATGACAAAACTATTTTATTCAATAATACTACTTTTTCTGTTAAGTCTGTTTTTTAAGATATACATTTGACGTGAAACTGTACTTATGTATCCCGTCATACTTTGAACTACACACGTATTTTATTTTTTATTATTACTTTTACTGTTAAATCTGTTTTTGTTATATCAACTTTACGTGACTCTGCATGCATGTATGCCGTCATACTTTGAACGACAAAATTATTTTTATGTCTACCTGTGCGAATTTTAAACGCGCAATTTTACACCAGTACTGAAAACCTTCTATCCTTTACGGGTAGACTTTACATACATAAATTTAGTCGTATAAGAATAACAAAATTAGTATGTTAAATTTGAAGTATGCCTTTCTGTGCTTCTTCGTTACATTTGTTGTTTTTACAGTGATATTAGGATGATAACACATTATTGACTGCTGTACCCCTATTTTTGACATTTTTACTCTTTGAGTATGTTTGTTTTGTTCATTCATTGTTGACAATGTAATGGAATTTGATGCGACTGTCATAAAAGTGAGAGGTTTAGCTAGCTATAAAACCAGGTTCAATAAACCATTTTCTACATTACAAATTGCCTGTACCAAGTCAGGAATATGACAGTTGTTATCCATTCGTTTGATGTGTTTGGACTTTTGATTTTGCCCTTTGATTTTTGATTTTCCTTTTTGAATTTTCCTCGGAGTTTAGTATTTTTGTGTTTTTACTTTTCATGGGACTACTAAACAAAGTTCAGATTTGTTTGTAGTGCTTATTTCTTTCTTATTATGACTGATAGGACGACTGTATTTAGTATGTGCGTACCTTGAAAGGTCTTCATGTCCTTCAGACAGTTTACAAAAGAGATGATTTCAGCTTTCCCATTGTGAACTTTCCATTTCTAAGTAGCAATATTCCAGCAATATTCGTGATAGAGGGTTACTGCTCACAAGGAAGCTATTAAACCAAGAGTTCCAAATGGTGAAGTTGAAATCACCCCTTCGTAAATTTTACGGACGCCATCACGAGTTGGTTGACCGTTATGGAATAACCGTTTCACAAATGATATCGAATATGTTTCTTACGTCGTAACTCTTATCCCCTTCCTTTTAATGAATGTGACCTACCGAATAAGACTTTTTACCGGATTTGTAATAACATAAGCAACACGACGGGTGCCACATGTGAAGAAGGATCTGCTTACCCTTCCGGAGCACCTGAGATCACCCTTAGTTTTTGGTGGGGTTTGTGTTGTTTATTCTTTAGTTTTCTATGTTGTGTCATATGTACTATTGTTTTTCTGTTTCATTTTTAGCTATGACGTTGTCAGTTTGTTTTAGATTTATGGTGTAAATGTCCATGCTACAGGTGTCATCTGACCTTGATCCCGTTGTCATGGTTGAGTGGTTATATTTGATTTTTATGTGTTTGGGTCTGTTTTTCTTATACTTTATGCAATGTTTAGAAAACAAAACTCAGAAACATCAAGATAAATGCATCTGGTTTTCTTCCGAGGCACATGAAATGAACCCTAGGATGTTTCTAGAAGTTAATAAACTTTTACATGTAGATGAATGAAGATTTAACATGCTTCGACCGAAGCACACAACATATAAAAAAAATGTCTTACAATGCTATTAATAAAACAATGGTTCCGTTTCAGTTTGTTTATAGTTTCATTTTCATCTCTTGTTTTATGGTAATTTTCTTAACATGCCTTACGAGGCAACTTCTCTGAAATTAATTGTTTTAATGCCGAAAGAGAATCAACAATACACATGTCTGATATAACAGATATAATCATTTTTAAAAGGTACAAGGATTATAATTTAGTACGCCAGATGCGCGTTTCGTCTGCATAATGTGCAACAAATACAGTCCCTTGTCTTTGATAAATGATTATGTAGCGGACTAAAACATTTTTTTGAGATTCTAATACACATAAAACTGAGAACGGAAATGGAAAATTTGTCAAAGAGACAACAACCAACAAAGAGCAGACAACAGCCTAAGGACACCCCTAATGGGTCTTCAACGCAGCGAGAAAATCCGCCACCCGAAGGTTGTATTCAGCTGGACCTCTGATAAAACTGTGCACCAGTTCAGTGTTATGATCGTCAGACTTAACTCTTAAACATAAAAATGAACTAATAAAAAAACATACAAGACTTACAGAGGCGGGGTTCAACATCATTTGTGAGATATCAACCGTCCTCGAATACCTCTAGCCAATGTAGAATAAAGAAACACATAGCAATAAGCACAGTAAAACTTAGTTTAAAAGAAACCCGGATCCGATTTCAGAATAGGTAACAAAGGAAACTAAGCAAATAATAATGATACATAAATTAACAAAGGACTTCACGCAGTTACTGATATGCCGGCCACAGAACCCAATTAAACTGATTGAAATATTGCGTCTTCATCATATACAAATCAAGTACAATCCCTTCTGTTTTGGGGTTTATTATCATACCATCATAAAACATAAGAGAAGAACATAACCCGTATCATGCTACTTACTGGTTTAAGAATAAGTGCGTTTATTTTCGATGCAAAAACATTATGAGTGAATCAATATTACATTTATTACATTATTGATGTGTTAAGTCAAAGAATTCAAGGACAATTACAAGAAACGCACTTACACTCTTACTAATCGTTTCATTACAATTGCAATAAAGAATGTTCGCAGTTGTTGAAAACTGTGACAATGATATGACCGCTTGCGTATTTCAATAAAAACTAAAATATGAGACCATTATGCAATGAATGACTAACGTATTTGTTATAACTAATTAACGAATTCAATGCGATTTACGTAACATTAAAAAAATTTAAACTGTGTTTTTCTGTTACATAATTTTTTTTTTTAGTGATTAAGATTATTACACAATGTTGTCTGCTCTACCTCTATTTTTGCCACATAAACATGTCCTGTACCAAGTCAGGAATATGGTAATTGTTATATTACAGTTCGTTTCTGTGTGTGTTCATTTTAACGTTGTATTTCCGGTTGGTTGTGTCGTTTGTTTTCTCTTGTGATTGAATATGAATTCACATTACTATAAGACGTGTCACGGTACTTTTCTATCCCAAATTCGTGTATTTGGTTTTGATGTTATATTTGTTATTCTCATCGGATTTTGTCTAATGCTTTGTCTGTTTCTGTGTGTGTTACATTTTCTTATTGTGTCGTTGTTCTCCTCTTCTATTAAATGCGTTTCCCTCAGTTTAGTTTGTTACCCCGATTTTGTTTTTGTTTTGTCAATGGATTTACGAGTTTTGAACAGCGCTATACTTCTGTTGACTTTTATTTAACATGTTTACCTATTATGAGTGTGTGTTTTGTTGTCAATATAATGGAATTTGATGCGACTGTCATAGAAATGAAAGGTTTGGCTAGCTATTAAACTAGGTTCAATCCACAATTTTATACATAAGAAAATTATTGTACCAAGTTAGGAATATGATAGTTGTTATTTATTCGTTACATATTTTTGAGCTTTTAATTTAGCCATTTGATTAGGTATTTTCCGTTATGAATTTTCCTCGGAGTTCACTTTTTTTTGTGATTTTACTTTTTGATAGTAATTGGTCCTTTTTTTCTTGTGAACGTTATAAATTGCATTCGTTTGACGTTCTTTTCTAGAAAAAATAAACAATTGAAAACCAATGATGTATTACAACCAAAACAGTTCAAGTTTTATCAGCCTTCATATTCATATGATTTATACCTCTTTAAATTCAAATGGTACTTGATACAATCGATTACGATTAAATATCTAACGTTATTATGTCTAACCTATATAAGAAAGGGCAATAATGAGTTGTAACATACACAGTCTATGTGAAGTGCTAATCGAGAAAACCGTTTTTATGTGGAGTCGATATGTTTTCTGATATGAAATTCTGAATAAACAAACAAATAAAATTGAGAATGGAAATCGGGAATGTGTCAAAGAGACAACAACCCGACCAAATAAAAAACAACAGCAGAAGGTCACCAACAGGTCTTCAATGTAGCGAGAAATTCCCGCACCCGGAGGCGTCCTTCAGCTGGCCCCTAAACAAATATATACTAGTTCAGTGATAATGAACGCCATACTAATTTCCAAATTGTACACAAGAAACTAATATAAAAATAATACAAGACTAAGTATGTTTTTGCATTTTTGTTTGTTTTAAATATTGAAATATATAAATACGTTAAGCGAATATTGCCATTAATCAATAGACTGTATATCGATTATTATCACAGTCGTTTAAAAGAAAAACCGTGAAATGGACCTTATAAGGCAGCAGTCTTATCCCATTGCGTACTGTCAAAATGAACTTTTAAGCATCAATCGAAATTCTTAATTGTTGTTCAAACATATTCATATAATTTTTATTGCAGATGTTTTTCAATCTTCATTGATAGCATTTTTTAATTATATTTTTTTTATAGTTTTTATGTTTTTATGGACTGACTATCTTTGAGTTCGTTATTTTTGTTAAACATATTTTATATGTTAATGATTAACACAAGTCATGTTGAAAAGAACAACTAAAATTTTCGTTGAAATTGATCCAATTACATCCAGTATGTTTCTATATGAACACGTCGAAAAATGCATATCCGATATCCTTACTTAATGTATACTGTATAAATGGTGTATGTATCCTATGCACCATGCTAAATACATACACATTGTTTCTGCACTCTATTTTAACATCTTTAATTTCGTAAAATATTAAGATAAGAAAAAGTCTTTAGGAATGTTTTTATAGTAATAAAGGATATTGCTATTATATTAGAAAAAGATGCATTCACATTAGAATAAATAACAGTATCATCATATTACAAGTGATTGTGGGGGAGATTGTAATCGAACAAGGTCAACTAACACTCAACTGTCTTTGGTTAATCATTGGTCACAGCATTATTGATCGTGCAGATACATTTTATTCAATGCAAATTCATATTTACTTGAATACATGCAATATAATTGGGAATAAAGATTTAAAATATATGGCAAATTGCGTAATCGTTTGCTATGTTAAATACTTGCATGATGTTAAACCAATAATCACTACCTTGTGATTGATTTGATTTCATTCCAACAAATGCCAACATTCGTCTGATAATTCCCAACGATTCCATAAGAAAATATCGCTACTCCACATAAGAAATGGATTTCTCGATTCCTACTAACTTAAGATTGAAACATGATTAAACCAATGCGTGTATTGTAGACAAATAAAGATATTTAAACTATGCATACCAATTATCTATAATAGATGGCATTTAAATAAATACAAATCAACAATATTCTGAATTTATAGATTGTCGGTTAACAAATATTCAAAAGGTGGGAACGAATTAATTACGAAATATTAAATTAAAGACTCGCACAATATGAGAGAAGTATAAAAATCAAAGATACATGGACAGAGGTAAGTGATTCTCACGAATTAAAAAAACATTTTGCAGGTATTCAAAATACGAATAATGGTAAACATTTTATATTGTGATCCATAAATCAGAATAAGCTGTAAAAGTTTAAGAATTTGATCGCATGAATTTGGTTCTAAAAGGTTAAAGTTTTTTTTTCAAGTGATTTAGATCATTTAATTCGTAGTTTTAAATAGTTATATGTAAAGGATTTGGTCATTTAGAGAACATTGTGCGTTTGGGAAGTGTCCTTTAGGGTTTGAGAGGAATATGCCACAATTTCGTTGTTTAATCTGTATTTAGAAATTTACCATCCATTTTAATAAGTACTATAATTAATACTGAATACATTTGTTTTAGATAAAGCAATGTGTCATCTATACTCTGTGGACCCTGTAGGCGTAAAAATACACATAAAAATGCGGAGAAATGGTGCATTAAGTGCGGTGAAGGGTTTTGCATTGACTGCAAACAGAGTCACAGATCTATGAGTGGTACTAGTGATCACAAATTAGTTTCAATAGAAAACTATCTTAAAATAGAAATTTGAAACTTGAAATGTGATAAGCATAACATATAAGTACTGCAAAACACACGATGAAGCTATTTGCATGGTCTGCATACCATCAAAACATAAACTTTGTTATGGCGTCGTTATTTCACTAGAAGAGGCAGCAAATCATGCAAAGATATCAACAGCCTTTGATGACTTGACGAGTTCAATAAAGGGCACGTTAGGGGACATAAAGAAATCAACAGCCTTTGATGACTTGACGAGTTCAATAAAGGGCACGTTAGGGGACATAAAGAAATCAACAGCCTTTGATGACTTGACGAGTTCAATAAAGGGCACTTTAGGGAACATAAAGAAATCAACAGCCTTTGGTGACTTGACGAGTTCAATAAAGGGCACTTTAGGAAACATAAAGAAATCAACAGCCTTTGGTGACTTGACGAGTTCAATAAAGGGCACTTTAGGGAACATAAAGAAATCAACAGTCTTTAATGACTTGACGAGTTCAATAAAGGGCACTTTAGGGAACATAAAGAAATCAACAGCCTTTAATGACTTGACGAGTTCAATAAAGGGCACTTTAGGGAACATAAAGAAATCAACAGCCTTTAATGACTTGACGAGTTCAATAAAGGGCACGTTAGGGGACATAAAGAAATCAACAGCCTTTGATGACTTGACGAGTTCAATAAAGGGCACTTTAGGGAACATAAAGAAATCAACAGCCTTTGGTGACTTGACGAGGTCAATAAAAGGCACTTTAGGGAACATAAAGAAATCAACAGCTTTTGGTGACTTGACGAGTTCAATAAAGGGCACTTTAGGGAACATAAAGAAATCAACAGCCTTTGGTGACTTGACGAGTTCAATAAAGGGCACTTTAGGAAACATAAAGAAATCAACAGCCTTTGGTGACTTGACGAGTTCAATAAAGTGCACTTTAGGGAACATAAAGAAATCAACAGCTTTTGGTGACTTGACGAGTTCAATAAAGGGCACTTTAGGGAACATAAAGAAATCAACAGCCTTTGGTGACTTGACGAGTTCAATAAAGGGCACTTTAGGGAACATAAAGAAATCAACAGCCTTTGGTGACTTGACGAGTTCAATAAAGTGCACTTTAGGGAACATAAAAAAATTCATGAAAACTTGCGATATTTCTAAGGAAAAATTCAAAACTCAGAAACAAAGTGTCAAAGATTCAATCAAAGCAATGCGAACATCCTTAAACACTCATTTAGATGAACTTGAGGGAAAATTATAAGTTGAGTTGTCACAACGATACAAAGAGTGGAGATTAGAATATAAAAAAGAAAAGGCAACATTTGAAAAAAACAAAGAAGGATATCATAACATTAAAAAGGACAAACATAACAGTTAAAGAGGTTGGGATCCGATTTACAAGTATTTCTTAGTACTCGTGAAATCAACAAATTAATCCACGAAGAGGTACGCAAAGTAGAATCGATGACGAGTGCAATGCCGGATTACAAGAAAGGAGTTGGAATGCATGCAGGTATTAATGCATTATTTAAAGATGTGGATCACTTTGGAACAAATAAAATTGAAGAAAACACAATCAGTTTACCATATAAACATGTTAAAGCCGGTCAAGCTCAATTGGTTCATTCACCGGCCGATCAATCTTTTGAACATACCAAACTGCAATTCCGACGAAAATTCCGAGTACAATCAAAAACTGATAGAATGAACGTCTGTGGGTGTGCAATTTAACTAAACAGCCATTTATTGATTGCCGATTACAATGGAACGGTTATTATGGAGTATAGTGAAGGCGGAAAGTATATCCGTGACATACCCGTATCTAGAAGACCTTACGATCTGACGGTTATAGATACTGATAATATAGCAGTTTCGTATGGAAACTATGGAAATATTGAATCTTAAAAACAACGAAGTTTTAACCAAAGAAACTTCGAATGGAATTGTTGGGGAATTTCATATTACAATAAGAAAATTTATGTCGTAGTCTTCACTGAAGGAATTCATGAATTTGATATATCAACGAAGTGCAAACGCTTGATTTTAGAGAAACACAAGGAACCTGATGTTCTTTATATAACAACTGTTAAGGACAGAATTTATTGTACATCTTCTGACAAATGCATTGCGTACTGCTGCAGTATGCAGGGTGAAACTCTTTGATCATACACTGATGAATCTCTTGTCTACTCAAGAGGAATATCAGTTGACCGTGGTCACAACGTGTTTGTTGTAGGAAGAGATTCCAACAATCTAATGATGATACGACACGATGGGAAGGACAGTAAAACGTTACTTACTGAATCTGACGATACGACACGATGGGAAGGACAGCATAAGACGTTACTTACTGAATACGACGGTCTGAACAATCTGATGATGATACGACACGATGGGAAGGACAGTAAGACGTTACTTACCGAATCTGACGGTCTGAACAATCCAGTCTCTCTACAATACAGATAATGATTCGACACGATGGGAAGGACAGTAAGACGTTACTTACCGAATCTTACGGTCTGAACAATCTGATGATGATACGACACGATGGGAAGGACAGTAAGACGTTACTTACCGAATCTGACGGTCTGAACAATCCAGTCTCTCTACATTACAGATGATGATACGACACGATGGGAAGGACAGTAAGACGTTACCTACCGAATCTTACGGTCTGAAAAATCTGATGATGATACGACACGATGGGAAGGACAGTAAGACGTTACTTACTGAATCTGACGGTCTGAACAATCCAGTCTCTCTACATTACAGATGATGATACGACACGATGGGAAGGACAGTAAGACGTTACTTACTGAATACGACGATTCAACACGATGGGAAGGACAGTAAGACGTTACTTACTGGATCCAACGATACGACATGATGGTAAGGACAGTAAGACGTTACTATCTGAATACGACGGTCTGAATAATCTGATGATGATACGACACGATGGAAAGGACAGTAAGACGTTACTATCTGAATACGATGGTCTGAACAATCTGATGATGATACGACACGATTGGAAGGACAGTAAGACGTTACTTACTGAATCTGACGGTCTGAACAATCCAGTCTCTCTACATTACAGATGATGATACGACACGATGGGAAGGACAGTAAGACGTTACTTACCGAATCTGACGGTCTGAACAATCTGATGATGATACGACACGATGGGAAGGACAGTAAGACGTTACTTACTGGATCCGACGGCCTGAACAATCTGATGATGATACGACACGATGGGAAGGTCAGTAAGACAGTCTGAACAATCTAGTCTCTCTACATTGTAACCAGAAAAAGAAATTATTGTTAGTGTGTAACCAAGAATATATGTGTGTCTGTGCAGTGTTTTGGAGAAGAAATATTCATCTGGAAACTGAAAATGTGCTCTTAGGCTGAAGTACGCCCATTTCTAACACATCTTATTTACTTGCTGCTGTGGTTTGACAAATTGGATATTTTTGAAACAATGATTTCTGTTTTACAGTGTTCATATAAAAAAAGAAAATGTGGTATGATTGCCAATAAGACAACCGTCCACAAGACACCAACATCACACAGAAATTAACAAATATAGGTCACTGTACGGCCTTCAACAATAATCAAAGCCCATACCGCATAGTCAGCTATAAAAGGCCAGCAAAAGAAATTAGTGTTAGTGTGTAACCAAGAATATATGTGTTTTTGTGCCGTGTTTTATAAAAGAAATATTCATTTAAAGACTGAAAATGTGCTTTTTAGTGTGAAGGACGTCCATTTCTAACACATCTTATTTTAATTTGCTGCTGTGTTTTTTTTGTTGTTGCTATGTTTTCTGTCCAGACCAAAGCTCCGCTTCCGATCGAGTAGCCTAGATTCTCCTAAATTTATAAAAAAGGAATGAATCAGGGGTCAAGAGAGTTATGCTGCAGTGAACAAATATATTCATTTTCTGTGTTACTTCTACCAGACGCCCTCGGAAATTTGTTTGTTTTGCATTCGCATACAGATACTGGTATCGTTTTTAAGCGTAAAAGAAGTAGTCCTTTTATTTTCGTGGATAATATATATAGTCCATAGGGTGGACAGTGTATAACTTGCATATTTTTTTCATGCACCTGCCAAAGAGTTGTTCTTTATATATCTTAAGCACAACATACTCAGTATGGAATGAATTAACATACTTTAAAAAACATTTTGAGCATGAATTGTTAGATAAAGTAGAACTGCTTTTATCTATTTAAAAAAGGTAAGCAACTAGTAGGTTTAAAGAACCGAAACTGAATTAAAGGCCCACATTGTCCATAATTTTAGTTTAAACCTATAGAATGATGATACAATGTGCAGTTATATGAAATATGTTTTATAATGTTATAGATATGCATGAAAAACAATAAAATTACACCACCCCACATTGTTCCCAGTATTGTTGAATTAGTTTTTGTAAGGATTGACACCTGCTGATCTGACTAAAAATGCTTATGTGGCATATAAAAACCCTTAGTACAAAGTGAGATTAAACTATACACCATTGCGGAATACCTAAATTCTGATGACATTATTGCTGCATAAGCTAAATTCATTCATCAGGGTATTGAAGAGATGATAGAAGTAAGCATCTGTATGTCGCATACTGCCTGTACCAATGAGCAAAACCCATACCTTGAAATGACAAATGCAAAACAATTTTAACAAAAATACCAGCCTTTTAGTTTATGTACAAATCAATAATGAAAAAAAATCCCGAACATGATATACAGCATCACTAAATGACCCCGAACAGACACAGACGTAAGCTGGCAGGGTTAAACATGTTTACTGGCGCTAAAACTTCTCTTTAACTTGAACAGTGTATATACATCTTCACAGACCTTCAATCATCGAAATGATACATATTTTAAAGTAAATTAAAAATGAATAATAAACGTTTCTGTATACCTGACACAAAAACTCCTCCAGCAGGGTAATGAATAGGGACGACTAACTCGACACTACATTTGTTTTACGATTATCATCACGAAACTGGTTGAGCAATACGATACGTCTGAATCTCGACTCATGAGAGACCTGTGTTAGTTGTCTCAGATCTAAAACATTGTAGGAACGTTGTTTAATCTGATCTATAAACAAGCATTAACCCTATCTAAAAAACACTCTCGTATAATATTTAATCTCAACATAATTCAACATTTACATGTCCGAAAGGGGATATCTCATGGTCCTATGTTTAAAAAATCCCCAAACATCAATTGGAACTATCACTTCATAAAAGTAATGGATTCCATTGAGGACTACGCCAGAGCATGGGCTTAACGCACTAGCACTTGTCTCAGATGTTTTTCTCCATATATACCTTTATGATCGTTTTCAGACACAAAGAGTCTGTAAAATGTTTATCTTTTTCATGATAAATATGTTATTTCTAAGGACAAAGCTCCAAATATTATTGTCTTTATATATAAATCGTACTACAACGAATGTCTTGTAAAAGAATTAGGAATACATGAGCATTCATATCAGGTTTCACACAGGCAAATACATATCATTAGACAGGAATGAGATTTTGGCGAATCATAAGTCTTTCATGACTTCAATGAACATTATATTGAAGAGTAAATCGATGGAGTAATATATTGTATTGAATACCTAAGCTGCACATACTCCCGGACATACAAGGGTACTTTGCCTGCTCATCTGCATGTTCGACTTACAATTATTTAAAAAATACTGAAATCCGAGAAAAAATAAAAACAGAAAGTCTCTAATCAAATGGCTAACTTAAAAGCTCAAACTTAATTTATTAATCAACAAAGTGAAACAAATCCGACAAATGTAAAGTTTGTGAGTCAGGAACCTTTTTAAAACATTAAATTTATCTATAAAAAAATGTGTATCAACCTTATAACCAATATGTTTAAAGACTTAGTCTCCTCAGTGAGCTTCTGAAATTTATATATCTCATTAATACGATAGAATCAATAATGAAATAGGATCTACCTCAGAAACTTCATTTGAACTAGATAATATGCGAATCTAAAGCATACATATAACAAAATGATTTTTACGGAATAACCTTCAGTTGAAAACTTTTCTTTCGTATGATCTTATACTCTTCATAACGTTAATGTGCTTTGATCATTCGTCGTCAAGAAATTGCATTAATTTTAGTTCTATACATTTTCCAAGTTTTAAGGCATATTTTTCATTTGAATTGCAAAATAATAGAAATAAAGTTAACACGTATACCCGAAAACCCTGAACCCATACAGGCCACGTTATCAATCATGAATAGATCACAGTGATGATAACTAAAGTAGGTACGGCTATATGATTCATCGAAGTGTAAACCAAGAGGGAATTTTGAACGGACCAATCCGATTCAGGTATTGGCAAATAATGCAATCATATTAGAATTATCAGCTCTTCAACGTTTCTTAAGGGTTGTGGACTTCTACATAATTATCCACGATCACCATGAAGAGTTGTGAATTGTCGAAATGTGCACATGGTGCAGTATGAAGGCAACACTAGTATACCGCTGTTAAAAAGTTCTAAATTGATTTACACACATCCGGGTTACAAACTAAAACCGAGGGAAACTTTCAGAGAAAACAACGTAAAAACAGACACAATGAAGTGCACAAAAAGCAAACACCAACTCTAACAGACACTAACTAGGTACATGACATTTTAGGTAAAAATGGTGGGTTGAACCAGGTTTAATAGCTAGCAAAATCCGCCGCTTATAGAAACATGTTAAAAAATACATCACTCAAATGACATACTACGTGACAGCAATATAATACAAGCAGAGACAAGAACACGCAGCACAGAGAAATGCATAAATAAATAATATAAAAGTACATTTCAATGTCGTAATCAAATATCTAAGTATCAAAATGATTGTTCACATATGTAACATTTAGTAAATTTTATAATGAGCGCACCGAAATAATGTATATCCGATATGCTCGCAACGCACACATGGAAGACTTTAGTTATTGATATCAATGAAACTAACATGTGACAAAGATAATTCATACTGTCCTCTTTCAGATTGATTCGACAAAATCTGAATTGTACTTTTGAATCTCCTTTTTTATACAAATTAGACCGTTGGTTTTCCTGTTTGAATGGTTTAACACAAGTAATGTTTTTGTTCCAATATAGCGTGGTGTTCGCTGTAAGCCAAGGCTCCGTGTTTAAGGCCATACTTTGATCTATAATGGTTTACTTTAAACAAATTATTACTTTGATGG
Organism: Mytilus edulis; assembly: GCA_019925275.1. Lineage (NCBI taxonomy): Eukaryota > Metazoa > Mollusca > Bivalvia > Mytilida > Mytilidae > Mytilus > Mytilus edulis. The sequence continues at coordinate 11,105,120 of CM034352.1, forward strand.
AAAGTTGTCTCATTCTAACTCACAAAAATCTTCTTATATCTATACATCTTTAAAATTCCCCATTATAAATAACTGCTTTCCAGCCTTCCAACTGAACGATCTAAATCTTTAAATATAGAAAAGATATATACATATTTCTAATGTCAAAAGACATTTAAATCTTATTTATTTGTGTTCGAAACATTGCTTTTAGTACTCATTGAAGAAATGAATTTATAAAAAGCGATACGGATTGTTATTGTACACTAAGAAAAGTTTGCGTATTTATAATGTCGGTTACTAGTCAAAAACGAAAGTCAAATCTCTGTGGCAACAATACATCGCAATGCCCTCACGGTCATCGCGATGTAAAAGAGCGCCCACAAGGAGAGCTGATTATGTTCATAGAGATATCGATTTACCAACGGGAAAAGTCTTTATTATCTAAAAAGAAGTGTTTTCCTTCTCAATATTTTTTTCTATGTTAATGATAAATACATTTTCTGTTCTACAAGTTTTTTGATTTTCGTTGTATCTGAAGTTGTCCAATTGATAGTCTGAGGCTACTCAGTTGGTATCTCCAAAATTCGGGACATCAGCATTTGTATATTTTAATTGTTTGGATTATTTATTTTACCATTTGAATGTCATTGTTATTTGGAGCTGTATTGGATTGGATTGTTTGAATGAATGTTTCCTTTAAGTAATGATTTTTTTGTCTATTTCGATATTACCAAGGTGGATAGGCTATAGCAGTGTGACCTGTATATTAAAATCTAATAGGTCGGTAGACTATTTGCAACCGCATTTAAATTCCGCCATTGCATCATCATTTCAAATACAATTTGTCGGTTAAATCATGTAATTGAAACAATAGACTGAACAGGTTGTTAACGCTTTAAACTATCAATAGGGTCAAGCAACATTTTCGAAATGATAAGTTCATGTAACGGTTAATTTTGTTACAGTTACGAAATATTATTGATATTGATCCTAATACATTAAACCAGTCAGGATCTAAGTGTGTGAATTATGTTTGCAGTTTTCTTGACATGCATTGTGACGTGTCATCGTATTCATTTTATATAAGAAAAATATATCAGTTATATAAGAAAAGTATCGCATTCATAAATTTTTCATATTAAAAAATGATCGCTATGATATAAGACAAATATCGCATTGATATAATAAAATATAGCAGTATCTTTGGCTTATAGGTGATTTTGGCTTAGCACACAATTGAATTCATCTCAATTGCATTCCACTGCATTTACTACATGATATTTATAGAATGTGTACATCTACAAATGATAAATCGTGCATTTATGTTTGATTTTTTCAACAATTTAATTTTCTCATTTAGATACCCCTTGTTGGTTATAAAATAAAATAATTCATGGAAATTATACACCAGACGTATGTCGTGTTAAATGTAATTCTGTTTTGATAAAAGAGTCATTACTTTTTACCGAGAAATCTGCCTTTCTTCGTACAAATGCTAACATTCGTCTGAATTTTCCCACAATGCAACTCGAATCGCTTCTTCCATAAAGTTACATTGTTGGGCTAAAGTTTAGACGATTTATATTTACTGATAACAAAATTATCTACCGTGATAAAGTTTAGATTTGAAATCACATGTCAGCATTGATTAAAGTGTACATGTCGTATGACGAGAAGTTATTCAGGCGAGTGCCTTGGTATATATACCTATGACAGTAGTTGTCAAGTTACAGGTACCTCAGATTTTTTTAATTGGTCAATCTAATTTTAATATTTCGTTTTATTTTACATTATTTATGAACTTATTCAAAACACATAAGCACTAATTTTACCCTTACACCAATTTCTATTTATCTTTGTACTTCATTGTTTTGAAAAAGAACGATTAATAAATGTACATATAAAACTAAAAAAAATAGAAAGTTGCAAATTTTAAGGCGTTTTGTATTCGCCAGTTTAATCTGTTATTCTCAATCGAAAGCTCTGTCACAGCCATCAGTTAGTAGGATACCCATTACACATACCCATTATTGTGTTTTTACAAATGTGTTAATAAGAAAATGGTCATTATTCATCAGCTGAGGGGGTTGGTTCAAATTTTTCTTTCAAAAGGTTTTGTTGCCCCCTAAAACACTTTGTTGAACCACATAATGACCTCCCCTGAGAACGATGTTTCATTAGTATGACCTCCCAAAAAATCCCCATTGATTAACAGTGGCATGAAGATGAGGACTACAGGCTACATAGTGACAGGCAAATAACTATGAAAATTATGCTCATTGTTTAAGGCCGTATTTGACCTATAATTGTTAATTTCTATGTAATGTTGGTCTACTGTGGAGAGTTGTCTCATTGGCAATCATACCACATTTTCTTTTCTATAATGACACTATCTGTAACAGAGTATGACAGAAAGATATTTTCCTGATTACAGTCATTAACTTTAATTTTGTACTGATTATTTATCACACATTCTACATTATAGCATGAACTAATTAATTTGAGAAAGATAGTTTAGTTTGCTTATAAGCAGTCATTAATAAGTGATATTCTCTATATACATATGGATCTCATATATTTTTATTCGATAAATAGAGCACATGAACTTTAAAGTTAATATTGTGTTGCCTTGATGCTCATCATGACCTCAAATGTTCTTTGTTTTGAAGCTGATTGAACTGATTTTGGTTTATATTTTTTAGTCTTTATTCTGCTTTGAGAAAACCATGAATCGATTTTTATACGACCGTATATTAGTCGTCATTGTCGTCGTCAGCGTCTTCCGAAGACGGATGGTATCCGGATGATAACTTTAGTATAAGTAAATAGAAATAATGAAATTCTAAACACAATGTTTACAAGGGGTACAATCAAAATCACGTGATGGATATACACACACCGGAAGTTACAGTCGAACTCGCCGCTTGAAAGGTTTGTAGTTGCATTTTCTTGTTTATATCAATTAATTTTTTATTAATAAGTTGGCACACCGAATGTCGGATAGTATGTAGTTTTAAAATACACAATTGTTTTTGCTAGAAAGCGTGCAGTTATTGCAAACACTTCGACACCGTTCCAAATTTTCGACGGATAACTGTGTCGAAGTGTTAGCATTAACTGCGCGCTTTTTTAGCAAGGATAATTGTGTATTTCAAAACTAGATAGTATCCGACATTCGGTGCACTTCCTTATTTATTAAATTTTATATTGATATAAACAAGTAAATACGACAACTTACCTTTCAAGCGGTCTGCTCGACTGTTACTTCCGGTGTGTGTATATCCATCACGTGATTTTGATTGTACCCCTTGGTTTATAACCACAAAAGAGAGCTTGGGATTAATTTTGGGGGTTATGGTCCCTCAGGTTAGGAATTAGGAGCCCAAAGGGCTCAAAACAAACATTTATCTAGTTTTGGACTATAAGTTTGGTATAAGTATTTCAATTGCTCTGAAATTATACCACAATGTTTCATAATATAAGTAGAAGGTTTGGATTTATTTTAAGGGTTATGGGGAAAAGAGTAAAGGAATAAAGGATAAAAAAGGCAAAAACAAAGCTGTTCTGTAGTTTCAAGACAATAACTTGTGTAAAAGTGTATGAATCTTTCCGAAATTATACCAATTCAATACTACTAAGGGATGGTTATGATTGACTTTGGGGGTTATGGCTGAAACCATTAACGAATATGGGGCAAAAAAGGAAAAAAAAACCAAGTTTTTTTTGTTTTTGTTAAAAGACAGTTAAAACAATTTGAAAGCAGTGTTAGGGAGGTAATCCAAAAGTAATATTTGAACTACTTCACACTCCTTTTAAATATGTGTATTTGATATTTGCCAATACATATATAACTTCACTATTAATAAACTCCAGTGGAAATTTGCCAATAACTTCAGTATCATAAATGTCATTGATATTTGCCAATAACTTAAGTATAAGTTAATATAAATCTTTGAAATTAAAAAAAAAGTTTGAAACCACACAAAGGAAAGTTTGGATTGATTTGAGGGTTGTGGTCCCTTTGGTTAAGGACGCTAAGATCAAAACAGTGAAAAATCCAAACAAATACAATGTTGAAGAGCATTGAGGACGCAAAATTCCAAACAGTTGTGCCAAATACAGCTAAGGTAATTTACTCCTGGGGGTAAGAAAATCCTTAGTTTTTTGAAAAATTCAAAGTTTTATAAACAGGAAATTTATAAAAATAACCATATAACTGATATTCATGTCAACACCGCAGTGCTGACTACTGAGCTGGTGATATCCTCGGGGACGAAATGTCCACGAGCAGTGGCATCAACCCAGTGGTGTAAATAGTTATCAAACGTACCAGGAATATAATTTAATACCAAAGACGCACGTTTCGTCTACATAAGACACGTCAGTGACACTCAGATCAAAACAGTTAAAAATACAAACAAATACAAAGTTGAAGAGCATTGATGGTTCAAAATTCCAAAATGTTGTGCCAAATACGGCTCAGGTATTCTACTCCTGGTGGTGAAAAAAAATCATTAGTTTTTCTAAAATTTCAAAGTCTTGTAAACAGGAATATCAAAGGGACCCAAATAGCATTTTTTCTAGTGTCCAGACAATAACTTGTGAAACAGTGTATAGAATTGCCTAAAATTATATCACAAGTTTCCACATCACAAAAGGATGGTTAGGATTGGAGTCGTGGAGTGATGAGTCAATCTGTTGATGAACTAGGGACAAAAAGGGGGAAAACAATGGTTTCCTGGTTAATTTTTGTGCTCTTTTGCTATGTTTTTGCTAGGTTTAGTATGAGATTTTTAAAACTGTTTCTAGAAAAGTATTGTTGTATTGAGATCATTAATTAGCTGTAAATTTCTTCAAATATTTGTTTTCATGCCAGTTTATAACGTATTTCTCAAAAGAAAAAAAAAGAAATGTTAATTTTATTAGACCACATTCATTCTGTGTCAGAAACCTATGCTGTGTCAACTATTTAATTACAATCCAAATTCAGAGCTGTATCAATCTTGAATGTAGTGTATATATAACACTCAGAAACGTGTCCGATACCCCAAACGTGTCTACATCGACATCAATGAACTGCTAAACATTTCTAGTTGTAAAACAGCGTCAAAGCTTATCATTTGTATACAATGACGAAACGTGTCCATTTAAAAAATAAAACACTCAAACGTGTCCAATCCCCAAAAATGTGCAATTGCTTTTACTGAAATTATCATTCGTGTCAATAACATAAATACGTGAAGATATTAAATAAGAAACCTCGTGTAGAGAGAATGTCCCATGTTCTACGCGGTTTTTTTCTGAAGTTATTAAAAAACTCAGTTTTTTACTTAATCTGATTTTTTTAGATTTAAATCCAGATTGTGGTAATCCCGAATGACTGTTAGAATTGAGATATAATCTTAAATTTTCAGTATGATAAAAGAACCTATCAACAGTATAAATAAGAAGATGTGGTATGATTGCAAATGACATATAAATTTACAGCTGCTAGTAGCTATAGGTCACCGTACGGCATTTAACAATGCACAAAGCCCTTATCGCATAGTCAACTATAACAGGCCCCTAAATGACAAATGTAGTTATTGCTAACATGTTATCTTTCATATAATGCACTATTTGGTACTTGAAGTTATGTTTCTTGTTCGTGTGTCTTTAGTGATGTTCCAAACCTAAATTTTATTTAAACATAATAACCAGTATATGATTTTGAGAGCTTTTAAAATATAAGAACTGTTTAAAGAAGGGAAGTCAATTCGCTGAAGAAAAGTGCAATATTTGAATAAATATAAAAGGCATCAACGGAGTTTACTAGTACAAAACAATTTACATATTAAACAATTAATGCAACAGTAACATGATAGCTTTCATATAATGCATTATTTGGCACTGGACGTTATTTCTCTTGTTCGTGTGTCTTTAGTGATGTTCCAAGCCTAAATTTTATTTAAACATAATAACCAGTATATGATTTTGAGAGCTTTTAAAATATCAGAACTGTTTAAAGAAGGGAAGTCAATTTGCTGAAAAAAGTGCAATATTTGAATTAATATAAAAAGACATCAACGGAGTTTACTAGTACAAAACAATTTACATATTAAACAGTTAATGCAACAGTAAAGGAATTATATGACAGTTTATGTATGTTCACAGGTTTATAATTATAAATCAATACGGATTTTTTGGTGTTATTAAATTTTCTGTTACAAAATGAAAAAAAAATATTATAAATTAAGGAATGTATCTCCCTCATGCAAAGCATGATTCCTTTCACGCATTTTGGATTTCAAATATTTTGGCCACGAGCATCACTGAAGAGACATGTTTTGTCGAAATGCGAATCTGGTGCAGAAATATTGGTACCGTTAAGGTTATTACTACAACTGGGCCGATGCCTCTGCTGGTAGACTGTTAGTCCCCGAGGTCATCACCAGACCAGTAGCCAGTACTGTGGTACTGGCATGAAAATATAGATTTTTTTGTGTTATTAAATTTGCTGTTACAAAATGAAAAACATATAAATTGAGAAATGTATCTCCCTTATGCAAAGCTCTGATTCCTTTCACGCATTTGGCTGTACGTTTTGGAACTTTTGGAATATAGTTCTTCATCTTTTATATAAGCTTTGTGTATAACATATTGTTTGGTCACGAGCAACAATGAAGAGACATGGTTGTCGCAATACGCATTGGGTGCAGAAAAATTGGTACTGTTAAAGTTATTAATTTGATTCCAATGTGGAAATGTTTGACAAAATCCTCAAGTGTGTGTGTGTGCATACAATGCTGCCAAACAAAATTAAAGGCCCTTAATTGAAACATTTGATATTCTTTTTTCCATCGATATCTTTGTAATAATTCAATAAATTAATTGTACCTATGTACAAATTTTTTAGAATGTACACATCTGTTACAGTCAAATATATTTCCCAAGAAATATCATCAAAATGATTTTTACACTTAAGAAAGTGGAAAAACACATGTTCCACTGCATGTTCAGAGACTTTTCATGTTCTATACAGTAGTTAATCTTAAGAAATTAAGCTAATATAGATAAGAAGATTAGCATGAAAACTAGTATGAGTTTTGAACAGCGGTATACTACTGTTGCCTTTATTTAAGTCGGTTTTAAGTCGGTTTGAAATTTTCACATGTTATGGATAATGAACCATAACATATGAGTGATCAGATACACTACCCTCGAGAGATTGGACATTCTTCTGTGTGTCCTATCGAAGATTTAAAGCAGAAATATCTTGGACTGCACGCTTACTTCAATATTGTTGCAAATTATTAGACTTGCAGCTTACTTCAATATTGTCCCCGAATTTATATTAATTGAACCGCCTTGCTTTCGATGAATGACCGAATTAAATTAGTTAATGGCCCCCCCTCCCTCCCCTTTTAAACAGAAACAAAAACAAAAAAACAGACCTCTCAACTGATAAATAATGACTGTTCCCTTTAAATGTTATCCTAACAATGATTTCTTTACAACTTGTATTGCTTGCGTAGATTGGTTCTGATTAAATCCTTGTTGTAGTTTTCGTATTAATGGAATCAAAAACATGAACCAGTATAATGACAAATACGTTGTTTCAGGTAGTAAAGTATGTCATCCAACATTCTTTGTGGACCCTGTAGCCATGTCAACACACAGAAAAATGCACAGGAATGGTGTACTAATTGCGAGGAAGGTTTTTGTACTGACTGTGAACAGGTTCATAGATCCATGAAGGTCACCAGAGATCACATACTGATATCAACCGACGATTATCGTAAAATTGAAACTGTCCCCATCAATTTGAAATGTGATACTCATGGCAAGAAGTTTGATCTATACTGTAAAAACCACGACGTAGCTATTTGCTTGGCCTGCTTTCCATTCCTACACAAACATTGTTCTGATGTCAATCCCCTCGACGAAGCAGCAGAAAATGCAAAGAGATCGACATCCCTTGATGACCTAGAAGATTCAATCAAAGTTGCTTTAGAAAACTTGGAAGCTTTGATCAACAACCGAAACCATGCTATGAATACTCTTAAAATAGAAGAGCAAAGCATTAGAAAATCAATTAGTGAAATGAGAGCAAAGGTAAACAAACATTTGGATGAACTTGAAAATAAACTGTTAGAAGATTTGTCTCAACGGTATGAAAATTGTACATCAAAATATGGCGAAGTCCAGCAGTATTTGAATAAAACAGAAAAAGAAATCAAATTACTACAAGAACAAACATCCCAACTCAAGCGTGTCGGATCCGACTTACAGGTATTCATTGGCACTCGTCAGATGAACAAATTAATCCATAACGAGGTTCAAACCGTGAAAACAATGACGAGCACATTACAGGATTACAAGATAGGGGTTGAGATTCATCAAGGAATAACTTCGTTATTAGAAAATGTCGGTAAATTCGGCAAGGTTAAAGTTGAGGAAAAGACTATCAGTTTACCTTTCAAAGAAGCAAAGGTCGACCAAGCTCAAATAGTACATATACCAACCGGTAAAGCTTTTGATCGAACTAGGCTTCAATTGCGACGAAAGTTCAAAATCAAAGACAAAAACCAGAACACGAATGTCTGCGGGTGTGGGATTTTACCAAACAGTCATTTATTGATTGCCAATTACAATGGAACGGTTATTATGGAGTATAGCGACGATGGCAGACATATCCGTGACATACCAGTCTCTGCCAAACCGTTTGATTTGGCGATTATAGACAGTGATAGCATAGCAATTTCATATGGTGTAAAAACATATATGGAAATATTGAATATTAACAACAAAACGGTTCTTGCAAAAGAAACATTCAAATGGAGTTGTTGGGGAATTTCATACCAGAATGGTAAAATTTATATATTAGTAGTTAATGAAGGTATTGTAGAGTTGGACATGTTAGGGAAACGATTACGTACAATTGGTGAAAAATATAATGAAGGTGGTATTCATCATCTCACAACAACAAACGATAGAATATATTGTACCGACTATTATAAAAGGTCTGTTTACTGTTGTAATCGGACGGGTAAAGATATCTGGACATTTACTGACCAATGTCTTGTACATCCAAGGGGAATATCAGTTGATGGCGACAAGAATGTGTTTGTTGTAGGGATGTCTTATAACAAGCTGATGATGATACAAGATGATGGGAAGGTCAGTAAGACCTTACTAACCGAAGCCGACGGTCTGAACAATCCATCCCCAGTACATTACAATAGAGACAAGAAATTACTGTTTGTTTGTAATGGAAATGGAGATGCTTTTCTGTATAGTGTTATACAGTCAGATACAGAATAATCATACAAGAACTGAAATTGCGACTTTTATAAGTTGAATCTCCTTTTAAAGAAAAATCTATACTGACTTATGTTGGAGTTATTGAATGGATGTTGCAACATTTTAACATTAGTGTACGCTTGTTAGGATTAAACCAAATGTAAGTTATGATCAATGTCGAAATAAAAAAAATCAAATATAATTATATGTTTTAAACTTAACTCATCTTTTTTTTTATCAGAACACTGTGTAGCACCTATATTTTGTATATAACGAATCTGCACATACGACAGCCTTCGTGTGATGGGGATGACTTGCACAGAATAATTCGTTACTACTAAGGAAAGGTATTCCGTATGTTAAGAGGTCTTGATTTTAGTTGTTAATGGTGAAATGCTGAAGTTTGGAGTATCAAAGAAAAACAAATGTAGATTTTGATATACCTTATAAAAGACTTTCTCACATGGAAAGTCTTTGACATTTTGCCTTATTTAGTTGCGGTCTCGGTATTAAATGTAAGGGTTATATGTGGCACTGACACACAAATCATTCCATCGAAAATCAGAAAGGATCCGTGTCAACGAAAAGAAAACAGATAATCAACAAAAACTTCATTAATGATACAATTGAGAAAGGAAATGGGGAATGTGTCAAAGCGACAACAACCCGACCATAGAGCAGACAACAGCCAAAGGCCACCAATGGGTCTTCAATGTAGCGAGAATTCCCGCAGCCGTATGTGTCCATCAGATGGCCCCTAAAAAATACGTATACTAGTACAGTGATAATGAACGTCATATTACTCTCCGAATTATACACAAGAAACTAATATTAAAAAGCATACAACAATCATAACATTTTGTTCACTTTGGGGATTCCGTATATCGTCAGGTTATTGGAATTCCAATGGGGACAAATTTTGCACCACTTATTGCGGACCTGTTTTTGTATTGCTATGAGTTACAATTTATGACAAAAATAAGCAAAGACCCATCGAAACAACATCTGATAAACAAATTTAATAATACTTTTAGATATTTGGACGATATTTTGGCTCTCAATAATGACGACTTTAGTATGTATATTAAAGAAGTTTATCCTGTTGAACTTACTTTAAATAAAGCTAGTATTAACAATGACCACTGCCTTTCCTCGATCTTGATATCTATATCACTAACGGAAAGCTAACTACTAAAATTCATGAAAAAAAGAGATGATTTTTCATTTCCTATCGTTAATTATCCATTTTTAGATGGTGACGTTCCCTTGTCACCATCTTACGGTGTTTATATATCTCAACCTGTACGATTCGCCCGTGTATGTAACAATGTTTTAGATTTTAACGAGAGAAATTTATGTATTACTGAAAAAATTATAACACCAGGGATTTTGATATCACAAACTAGTTAAAACATTTACTAAATTTTATCATCGGTATAAGAACATTATTCGTAAATATAGGTCAACATGCAGACTTCTTATACGTTCAGGTATTTCACATCCATTTTTTTATGGAAATATTCTTTATAAAGCACAAAGGTGTCAGTATTCACCTCAGAAACTAACAAAACCTTTGAATAGACTTATTGAGAAGGGATATAGTTACGATGCTATTGTCATGTCATTAAAGATTGCATATTTTGGCGTTAATATTGATTCACCTATAGGGTCTTTGCATCGGAACTAAACACATTTATTCAAAAACCATTTGTTGGCATGATACGGGTTATGTTCTTCTCATATATGTAATGATCGTATGATACTAAACCCCTAACGGGAAGGAGTGTGCCTGATGTTCATATGATGAAATCATAATCTTTCAGTCAGTTAAATTGAAGTCTGGAGCAGGCATGTCAGTTAGCTGCTAGTAGTCTGTTTTTTTTTTTTTTTTATTTATGTATTATTGTCATTTTGTTTATTTTCTTTGGTTACAACTTCTGACATCAGACTCGGACTTCTCTTGAACTGAATTTTAATGTGCGTATTGTTATGCGTTTACTTTTCTACATTAGCTAGAGGTATAGGGGGAGGGTTGAGATCTCACAAACATGTTTAACCTCGCCGCATTTTTTTTGCGCCTGTCCCAAGTCAGCCTCTGGCCTTTGTTTGTCTTGTATTATTTTATTTAAGTTTCTTGTGTACAATTTGGAAATTAGTATGACGTTCATTATCACTGAACTAGTATATATTTGTTTAGGGACCAGTTGAACGACGCCTCCGGGTGCGGGAATTTCTCGCTACATTGAAGACCTGTTGGTGACCTTCTGCTGTTGTTTTTCCTATGGTTGGGTTGTTGTCTCTTTGACATTTTCCCCATTTCCATTCTCAGTTTTAAGACTAACAAAGGCCAGAGGCACCTGATATGGGACAGGCGCAAAATTGCGGCGGGGTTAAACATGTTTAAAAGATCTCAACCCTCCCCTTATACCTCTAGCCAATGTAGAAAATTAAACGCATAACAATACGCACATTAAAATTCAGATAATCTATTTTGTTATAAAACGTTGAAAGAAAATTAAAATTCTTGAACTTGATCAGTGTTAAACATATGAAGACATTCTTAAAGTAGATGTCTGAAAGATATTATGCACTTTACTTATAATATTGATAGTGAGTTTACATAGTTATCAAAAGGTACCAGGATTAGAATTTAATACGCCACACACGAGTTTCGTCTATATAAGACTCATCAGTGACGCTCAGATCAAAATAGTAATAAAGCGAAACAAGTACAAAGTTTACACGTTTACAAGTTTAAAAGCTATATGAAAACAGCTTTGGGTACAACATCGGCATTATTGTCAACCTAAAGATTATACGTTACTGAAAAGTGTCTTAAATATACCAATCTGCTTATTTGATAAATCAAACGTGCATGCCATCTACATAAGGCATATCAATGTCGCTCGAATCAAACCAGTCTGAAGACAAAATTAATACGAATTTTACTATAATTTGTATCACCCGTTATTATTTGTTTGCTTTATAAATAATGGTAAAGGAAAAGCTTGGCGTGAGATGACCTATTTGAGTCATAAAGCTATTGACTTTTTTATGCGTCTGCTATTATCGTCGATAGTCCATGTGAACTCATATCATCTGGGAAGACAGTAATCAAAGGTACCATGATTATTGTTTAATATGCCAGACGCGCGTTTCCTCTTCATAAGACTCATCAGTGAAGCTCATATCAAGAGATAATTTTAACTTTCCAATTGTGAACTTTCCATTTCTAAGTAGCAACATTCCAGCATCACCTGCACACGAGGTATATATCTCCCAATTTGTACGATATTCCCGTGCTTGCATATCCTATCATGATTTCTTGATAGAGGGTTGCTGCTCTCAAGGATGCTATTAATCCGAGAGTTCCAAATGGTGTAGTTGAAATCATCCCTTCGTAAATTTTACGGACGCCATCACGAGTTGGTTATGGAATAACCGTTTCACAAATGATATCGGATATGTTCCTTACGTCGTGACTACAATCCCCTTCTCTTTTATGAATATGACCTACCGAATTATACTTTTTACCTGATTAGTTATCACATAAGCAACACGACGGGTACCACATGTGGAGCAGGATCTGCTACTCTTCCGGTGCACCTGAGATCACCCCTTATCTTTGGTAGGGTTTGTGTTGCGTATTCTTTAGTTTTCTATTTTGTGTCATGTGTACTATTTTTTTTAAATTTAAAGCCATGGCGTTGTCAGTTTATTTTCGATTTATGAGTTTGACTTTACCTCTTGTATTTTTCGTCCTTCTTTTACACCGATGCGTAAATAAAACAAAGGAATTGTCCATTAGATTGACAAAAAGTCTATCAGCAGTGAATGGGTGTCGTCAGAAATACTGTAAAACTGTTTAGTCGAGTAGTGGTATAAACCATATGTTAAATGTGTGTTCTAACACCCTGAAGAACTGATCATTTTAAATCATGATCTTTTTCTGAAATAAGATTTATCAAAACTCAATCATAAATGTATGTAATCCTGGGTATGAATATTTTTTTTTCAAATATAGGATTTTGCTATATCTTTTTATAAATAAACTTTATCATATACTTAAAAGAAAAATGAAATAAAAAATGAGGTCACCGTTCATTTAAGCTCACAATCTGCCACCGGAAGAAGCATACATTTTTGTTAATGTCCATTTTTTCTGTTGAACTAATAGGAGAAATAGAGGTAATATCGAAATAAAAAAATAACCTAATATAAGAAATCGCTTAAATTTTACAATCATTTAGTTTATGTACAGCTTATTTGAAAACAATAATAAAAAATACAGGTCACCGATGAGTTAAAAAAGATATTTCAATTTAATGCCAAAAAATGGCATTTTTGCACCAAAGGGATATAATTTGGAGCTTTTTCAATGATATAAACATTTTAAAAGTCGTCTGGGGTCAAACCAAATCGATATTTTGGGTTGAATTTTGTTCCATATCATAAAGTAATAACTAATAGTGTAATAAATAAAATTTGCAATGAAAAAAATAAAGGTCTAATTTTTTGCTGAATTTTTTATACCCCCGAGCCACTTTAATAGTAAATAAAAAGGTAAAACATGATACAAAGAGAACAAAGTTATGAGTTTGCTGGAGTTTAATATTGACAACATATTTATTGAATTTTGAGGTAGACTTTTTCAACAAATTATCGGCATTCCTATTGGAATAAACTGTGCATCTCTCCTTTGAGGACCTCTTCTTATTTTCATATAAGTGGGTGTTCCTTCAGAGAATTGTCAAAAACAAGAAGATTAAAGAAGCCAGGTGATTTAATTTGACTTTAAATATACTGATGATTTTCTTTCCTCTAACAATCCAAACTTAACTCCGTTAAATTGATATGTTTAATTGCCACTGTAATTTGAAAATTTTCACCAAAGATAGACAGGGAAATGGTCAACATATAGATAATGTCTAGCCAGGTAAATGTTACAAACATATCATGTATAATCAGATGACAAAAAAAAATTATGAATTTTTTTATGGAAAAGGTGTGAAAGCAGTTATGGGTCTGACATTTAAAGGAACGTAAAACATGTATCGGAATCTTAAGGTAAGGTGTTAGATAATATCATAGATGAAATTGAAGACCATATCAACGATTTTTGTCAGTCACCTTTATTAATGTTCGGTTAATTTTTAGCTCACCTGACCTGAGAGGTCAAGTGAGCTTTTCTCATCACTTGGCGTCCGTCGTCCGGCGTCCGGCGTCCGTCTTCATGCGTCTGTCGTCCGTTGTCCGTTTATGTTTACAATAATCTTCTCCTCGGAAACTAATGGGCGAAATCTAATTAAACTTGGCCACAATCATCTTTGGGGTATCTAGTTGAAAAAAATGTATCCGATGACCTGACCATCCGACCTAAATTGCCGCCAAGGCTAAAAATAGAACACAGGGGAAAAATGTATATTTTTGCGGCTGATATCTTTGAAACCAAAGCATTGAAAGCAAATCTGACATGGGGTAAAATTGTTGATCTGATTTAGATCTATCAGTCCAAAATTTTCAGACGAAACAGACAACCTGTTGTTGGGTTGCTGCACCTGAATTGGTAATTGTAGGGAAATATTGCAGTTTTTGGTTATCATCTTGGATACTTTTATAAATAGAGATAAACTGAAAACAGCAATAATGTTCAGCAAAGTAAGACCTACAAATAAGTCAACATGATCACAATTGTCAATCAACCCCTTAAGGAGTTTTTGCCATTTAGAGTCAATATTTAACAACTTTTCGTCATTTTTTGTATCTTGTACAATAATCCTCTCCTCTGAACCTACTGGGTCAAATTTAACCAAACTTCAGTGGTTGTCGTTAGTTTATGTGTTACATATTTGTGTCTCGTTCATTTTTCACATAAAAATAAGGCCGTTAGTTTTCTCGTTTGAATTGTTTTACATTGTCTTATCCGGGCTTTTTATAGCTGACTATGCGGTATAAGCTTTGCTCATTGTTGAAGGCCGTACGGTGACCTATGGTTGTTAATGTTTGTGTCATTTTGGTCTTTTTGTGGGTAGTTGTCTCATTGGTAATAATACCACATCTTCTTTTTTATATTGGCCATAATCATTATTGTGGTAAATAGTTTAAGAATGTGTTCGATGACACAGCCTACCAAACAAAATGACCGACATGGCTAAAATTAGAATATAGTGGTAAAATGCAGTTCTTGCTTTATATCTTTGAAACTTAAACATTTAGGGCACATCTTTCATGATTTAAATATCCATCAGAATAAGTTATATTCTCTCATTAGTTTTTAGATGTAGCTGACAACCCGTTCTTGGGTTGCTGCCCCAAAAAAGGTAATTTTAAGGAAATTTTGCCGTTTTGGGTTATTATCTTACATACTATTATAGATAGAGATAAACTGTAAAAGCAATAATGTTTAGCAAAGTAAGAACTACAAATAAGTAAATATGAAAAAAATTGTCAGTCAACCCTTTAGGGGTTATTGGCCTTTATAGTCAAAATTGACTTGTGCAAAAATCTTCTCCTCTGAAACTAATGGGCCAAATTTAAACAACTTGGCCACAAACATCATTGTGGTATATAGTTTAAAAATGTGTTCGATGATCCAGCCTACCAAACAAAATGGCCGACATGGCTAAAATTATAATTTTTTAAAACTATGGGCCAAAGGAGTAGGTCCGGTAAGGGCCGATTTTGACCTCAAATTTCAAGTTCATCTGGCGAAAGATTTTGGACACTTTCCAAACACTTAAATTTCTATTTCAAATTATTCAATTATGTTTTGTGAAAGATTCTAACTGATTCACTCATAAAAACGCTCCGAATCAAGTTTAGATATGACAAATCTATCAAATATGCCAAAAGCTGTAACTTTTCATATGTTTTTTGTCATAATTGAAAGTGGCTGCATCCGTTTTTATTCTAGACCTTTATATATGTTATGTATTATCATTAAACACAACTTATATTTAATATCAAGAATGAACACGAATGCGGTCACTTTCATTTAAGATGGAAACCGTCTAAAATTTAACTAAAATACTGAAATTGTGTAGTATTTTAGCATGACTTAATGATGCAAGTACCCAATATGTGTGCGTTGTAATGCCAAACTAAGCCCATATTTATGTAGCAGAGGCATTATACATTCCAAAAATACCTAAAAATTTACATTTAAACAATTTTATAAAACTGCTATATTTTGGGGCGAAAAAGGGGTCTTACTTAACCTAAACCTATAACCAAACTTGGGCACAATCATTACTAGAGTATCTATTTAAAAAAAGTGTCAAATGACCCCGCCTACCAACAAGATGGTCCACATCAGTTAATTAAGCAACAGGTGAGCGACACAAGTTTAAACATATTCTGAGCGTCCGTAGTCAATGTCAATGCATATGAGGGTTTAATTACACTTTATGTAAAAATCCTGGATTTTTATTGGTTGATAGCAAGTGTATTTTTCACCAAATTACTATTATAGAATGAATATCGTTCATTTTTTTACGCCGTCAGGGTATTTGCCAAAAGGATATGCCTTTTTTACCCTCTCTGTCGTGGTATTTGCCGCAAAATACTATATCCGACTGGACGCTTGTAACCTCACGATCAGCAGTGCGTTTTTGAACATTGACATTCAGTGTAATTAAACAGATATAGCATGTTCTTGAGGGGTATTTGCGAAACAATACCAGTCTTGAGAATGAATTTCCATCGCCGTACGGCTCGGGAAATTTAACATTTTCTCGACTGGTATTTTCAGTCTTGAGAATGAATTTCCATCGCCTTTCGGCTCGCGAAATTTAACATTCTCTCGACTGGTATTTTTTCGCAAATACCCCTCCCTAACATGATATATCTGTTTAAAGTCCATGAATACAACAAACTTTGTTATTTTAATTTGTCATTCTTCCACCTCACCCCCACCCCATCAAAAGATTTACATTCTGAATAACCACAAATGCCCTGCATTATTGTGGTTGTCAAATGCAACATACCGACCCTTACATTCATTTATACAAGGGTTTCTATTGTAATTTCGGTGCCTTGGTTTCTTTAAAATTTCAAATTAAACTAAATTTAATACACTTGCGATATTCATGTTATTAACAAAGTGATAGTTTCCATAATTTTTTTACATGTAAAATTATATTCTTCTTGATATCATAGAAAATTGTAGACTGTTAGAATTGTTAGGAGCTATTATCAATGAAATATGTGAGACGTTTGTATCTAATGATATTGTCAATGTCTAATTTTTTTAATCTTACCTTGCAAATGAAACAAATTTTTAAGCATTCAGAACAATATATAATTATCTTAGACATGGATTACCTTAGCCGTATTTAGCACAACATTTTGGAATTTTAGATCCTTAATGCTCTTCAACTTTGTACTTGTTTAACGTTATCACTATTTTGATCAGAGTGCACTGATGAGTCTTATGTAGACAAAACGCGCATGTGGCGCACTAAATTATAATTCTGTTACATTTGACTACTGTTAGAACAGTTATAAACTAATGATTGAACTGTCCAATATATTTTTAATCCTAGTATCTATGATGAGTTTATTATAAACCTCAAAGAAAACAAAGCATAGTGGTCAGTGTGTCAAGGGCTTAAAACATCTATAACGTATGTACAAAGACATTCAACAATGTTAAACTAAACCGTGCTTGAAAATAAATGCATCTAAGGAGAGGGGAGTGAATTGGCTTATACCTTTGTCTAGGGACTTTTTTACCAATAAATGTCCATGCATTTCTGCTTACATAGTTTTCTTTATATGTAAATTATTGAGACAAAATTCCACCAATGTTACAAAAAACTTTTTTAATATATCGAAATGTTGACAAAATTTTATTTTCAATATTTTTAAAACACAAAATAAGAAGAGTATTTTGACACAAAGATCTTTATTTTGGATGAAAAACAGCTAAACACTGAACTCCAAGTTACTATTCCAAAGTAATGAAACAGTACAGAGAGAAAAATAAAGTTTCAAAGTTTATTTTGATTCGTTTGATGCAAAAGACTATTTCAGAATAAACATGTCTTAAGAGAAAATGCAGAATATGCAACTGTGCTGCTTAATTGTTTGATTCATGGTAACCTTGACATTTCTGTATAATGTTATATTTTTGAGATGACAGAAGACACACATCTTACTAGAAACACTTACACATTCCTCTCAAATCTATTTAACTTCCAAATCGGTGAAGTTAAAATTGAAAATGAAAATGGGTGATGTGTCAAAGAGACAACAACCCGACCATAGGAAACACAACAGCAAAAGGTCACCAACAGGTCTTTAATGTAGCGAGAAATTCCTTAACCCGGAGGCTAGTTCAGTGATAATGAACGCCATAATAATTTCCAAATTGTACACAAGAAACTAATAGTAGTAGCCTAGTAGACGTAATCTTAACAAACTATAAGAATTACAAGACTCTCAGTTTTACCTGCCATAATCAGGAAAACACAGTAACCAGTCAATTTAAATGGAAAACTTTAAAATGCTTCACGTTTTGAAATATTTGGTCTAGTGTCTGAATTCGTAATGAAATTCATTATGATGAAAATGCATATGATTAAGGAGGTTCAGCTATATAGTAATGGAGTGTATAATTTGGATTGCTTCACACTTAGAGAGAAACAGTGTTATCAACAGGTACATCTACATGAAGAAGTTATGTGTATGATAAAACTGATCTATTAACAATTGTCTTCAGTATATAATTTCTGCACTTTATGTTATTCCTAGTTTACTAATGCATGCTGTAGTGTATTTTTCTTCTTGTATTTGCATGAATTTTATGTCCAGGTGAGAAACAATAATCATTATTATAATTCAATTATTTACAGTAGTAGAATGCCTTAGGAGCTTTAATACAAGGATTCAAATTGTTTTGTTCTATGAGTAAAAGTATGAAATGTGATTTTTTTTCTAGTTTTTACGAACTTTATTGGTATTATTAAATGATTTTTTCATCAGATCAAATAAATTGGAGTTATTTCATCCTCTTAAACAATACACCAGATTTAAAAGATTATCAATACTTATCATTTTTTATGCAGTTTTAAAGGTTTCACAATTGAATTTCTGCTTTTAAATGAAATTTTATTCAAAGTTTAAAATGTTACCAGCTTATGTAAGTATATATGAATAATGTTTATAAAAGTGTTCCTATTATTCATTATAGAGTACCAATGGAAATAAAGATAAACAGAAAAGAAGGATCAATTCTGCTGACGGAAAACCAAAGGACGGGAGTTCTGCTTGTACTTTGCAATAACTGTTACTATGACAACTATAGACCCAGTAAATAATTCTCATTTTCTGATTACAATTAAATTATTTACTGAAAAAGACTTATATGAAAACAATACAGAGTTATAAATAGCTGCATACATGTTTTACAATTCATATGAAATTATATGTTTTATGTTTTTTATTTATTACTTTCATGCATATATTTATTTTTTTTATGGTAGAGGGAGGTTTAAAAACTTCAGTTCGGTTCTCTAAATCCTTACAAAATATGGAAATTAATACACAATTTCATCCTATACTAATTCTAATATAAAGATATTAGGTTGTACCTCATAATGTACAAATGTCTTTAGAGGTCAACTACAGTCTTTAAAAACAGACAACATTGTTGATTACATATGTCAATCTGTGAAAAAATACTCTGTAATGTAAAATACCAATTGTCTATTTGTAAGTCTATTGTTCTATTATTCCTTGAAACTAACATATTTTATTAATCTGAAAATAATCTTAAATGATGATCTTTTGATTTGAGACTATATTATTTTTTTTCTTTATTCATAATACATCTTGAATAGTCAGTTTATGTATATCTGTTTGATAAAACAGGACTTTATTTCAAAACTAAAGCTTGTACAAAAATGTATATGAAAATTAATATTTTTGTCTTCAAAATTACTGACTTTTCAGAATTTCCTAACATTACAAATGTAATAAAATATAAGTTTATGTGTATAACAAACCAAGCATTATATTCAGTTTGCAATATTCTTATTTTGTAATCAAAAATATACTCTTAAGGCTTGTTTATGCTTTTGTAGTCTTTTTACAAAATCATTTGGAAATAACTGTTTTTAAATTAAAAAGAATAATTGAAGTATAATTTCCACAAAATCCTTTTTTCTATGTAAATATGCCACTTTTGAATAGTATCTAACACAAAGATCTTTGAATGAATGCATGAGTTTTACGTATGACATAATTATATTCAAAATATATTTGAGAAGAATATATTGTCTTAGCCATTTAAAAAAAAAATGAAAAATAATCTATTTGTCATTTAGTTAATTAATTTTTGTTTATAAATGAGCTAGGACAAATCCTGGATGAATTACTACAAATGAAACTAATAAAAGCACAATTTCGATAGCCTGGTATAAAAATTCCTATCCACTACAAAAGCATAAATATGTGCCATTTTATTGTATAATATGTGCAATTTTCCTTGTTTTATCTAGATGGTGCTTTTTGGCCCATGTATTTCAAATCAGATATTGTTGACTAATATTTACCTCCTTTTTTGCAATTTGTCATTGTTATTGTTTCCTACTTGTTTACAATTGTCTTAAATCTCATTAACACACACACACACACACACACACACATACACATACATACACACATTTGAAATATTTGTTGTAATTTTGTTTCACCAACTTGTTTTATTGTTAAAAAGTTAGGGTATGCAAATCATTGCTAAAAACAAAACCATTGTGAAAAATGTTTAAACCTCGAAAAGGAATAGTTGTAACCACACTTTAAATTAAAACATCAGAGAAAATTCCAAACATTTATTTGATATTTGATAGCATTTTAAACTCTTTTTTTATAATTTTTGATACAGATTTTGATAACTGTATTATGTGTTTTCTCATCAAGTTGTCTTGAGAAAAGTAATGAACAAAGGGAACGCTTTATTTGTATAAAAGAACTATAATCTCCTGTATCTTGAAAAGACAGAAACAATTTTCGCATAAAAACAAGCTTAGATATTCCATCCAAACTGTATTCATATGTTGTATTTTGTTACTGTTTGTTAAATTTATATACATGATCCGTCCCCAGAATTTTAAACGCCATGTTTTAATGTATGAAACCATACATAACTTGTTGATATACATGATCCGTCCCCAGAAAGCCATGTATAAATGTATGAAATCATTTAACATAACTTGTTGATATACATGATCCGTCCCCAGAAAGCCATGTATAAATGTATGAAATCATTTAACATAACTTGTTGATATAAAGATCTGTGATATATTATGAATGATGTTTATTCAGACTCTATTATTTTCTTGTATACTATTTTCATACAATAAAACGTTACAATTCTTGGGGTTAGTTTTGTATGTAAATAGGGAACGAACATATGTTGGATACATATCTGTAACTGTGTTTGAATTGGATGTGTCTTTGTGTGATAGTATCTGCGTGGGTCAGGTCGTTTTAAAAATCAATGTCCACATATAGACATTTAAACTTAAACGTTTCAGAGAGAAATGACTTCCGCTTATTGTCATTTTGACTTTGAAGTGTTGAATGGGATTTACATATGCTCAATATTATTAATATATTAAAGGATCAATTGCCCATACATTTGCTTAAAAGTTCAATAAAGAAATTATATAAGTGTTGAAAAAAATGTGAAACAAAAAGAACAAGAAAAAAAAAGAAAGCAATGCTTTCAATTATTCATCACAATCAAATACAATGTATACATGGCTATAAAAATATACATCGTCAACGTGCCTCATCAGATACATCCAACCCAGCTACAATTACATGAACATTAAATATGCATTGTCAACATGCCCCATTAGATACACCCAACCCAGCTAAATGTACATGAACATTCAATATGCATTGTCAACGTGCCCCATCAGATACCAGTGGCGGATCCAGGAATTTTCATAAGTGGGGGCCCACTGACTGACCTAAGAGGGGGCCCGCTTCAGTCACGCTTCAGTGATTCCCTATATAAGCAACCAAATTTTTTCCAAAAAGGGGGGGCGGGCCCCCTGGCCCCTCTCCTGGCCCCTCCCCTGGCCCCTCCCCTAAATCCGCCTCTGGATACATCCAACCAATCCCACACAACTTAAAGTGCATGGCTATAAAAATAAACATCGTTAACTTACTTCATCAGATACACCCATCCCAGCTAAATGTACACGACTATAAAAATATATATCGTCAACGTGCTCCATCAGGTGCAGCTAACCACCCCAACACAACCAAATGTACATAAAATATACATTGTCAACGTGCCCTATCAGATACACCCAACCAAACTGACATTTCTATGAATAATAAACATCGTCGACGTGTCCTTACACTCAGCCCAGCTAAAAGTACATGGCTATTAAAATATATCCCATCAATGTGTCTCATCAGATAAATCCAACCCAGGTAAAATTACATGGCCATTAAATAACAGGTGGAAGATAAAAAAAACAAGATTTTCAGAATGATAAGTTGAAAATGAAATGACAATGCCATGGCAAAAACCTAAAAAAGAAAAACGACTAAATTACAATCAGTTGTCTACAAAACACATCATAGAAATCATCAGACGAAAAAAGGAACCCACATAAAACCGGGTATGATCTCGGGTGGCGTCCACAATTTTTATCCTGGTATCTATGATAAGTTTATTGTTAATTTATGTTCCGACTTATTAATGTTTGATATCGCTTTCGCAACTCTTTTATCAAATCCTAAGACAATGTTTATCGTGTCAATTAATGTTATTGTAAATCTGGTTAACATTTTAGTATGTTTGAACTCAAAATGACATTGTTGTATTTGATACCTAAGCTTCACAAAATTCCGGACACACAAAGGTACATTGCCGGCTCATCTGCATGTTCGACTTTAAAAGTATTACAAAAATAGTGAACTCCGAGGAAAATTCAAAACGGAAAGTCTCTAATCTAATGGCTAATTCAAAAGCTCAAACTCAAAATTTATCAATCAACAAAGTGAATACAAATCCGAAGGATGCAAAGTTTGTGAGTCAGGGACTAATAATAATGTTAAACGTTTACCACCTAGGCTCTATAGGCTTTAGGTGGTCGAGTGGTCTAGCACGTCGGGTATATTGAAGGCGATGTGGTGCCGAGATATATCAGTAGCATGAGTTTGAATCCAGGCGAGGGAAGAACAAAATATAAGTATTTGCAAAGCAAATTTAAAGATCTAACATTGTGGAGATAATGTATACCTTGTTCAATCTATGGTTTACATTGAAGTTTACAAAATTATCTACCTTGAGAAAATTGAAGCCTGAAATCACATGACAGTATTGATTAAACTGTCATATGACGAGAAGTTATTCAGCCGAGTGACTTGGTATGTATACCTATGACAATATTTGTCAAGTTACAGGTATCTGTATTTTTTTAATTGGTCAATCTGAATTTAATGTTTCGTTTAACATGTTTTAGTTTACATTATTAATGTACCTATTGAAAACACATACACAATAATTTTACCCTAACAACTGTTTCTATTTACCATTGTACTTCCTTGTTTTGAAAAAGAACGATCATTATTTCTACATATAAAATTTTCTACAAATCAAAAAATGTATGGTAAATATTGAAATTTTGAATTGTAAGGCAGTTTCTTTCTGCTTTTTTTTATCCGCAATCTCTTAACTAAATATTGCACCAGTTTGGTTTTTTGTTCTCAATCGAAAGTTCTGTCACAATCATCAGTTAGAAGATGCCGATTCAATACACACATTATTGTGTTATTACAAATATGCTAATAATAAAATGTCATTATTTATCGGCTGAGGGGGTCGGTTCAAATTTTTCACATTGAAAAGTTTTGTTGCCACGCCCCCCCCCCCCCCCTATTTTTTCTGAACCACAAGATGACCCCTCTTAAAATGATGTTTCATTAGTATACCCCCCCCCCAAAAAAAAATAATATTCACAATTGATTAACAATGGGAAGATAATGACTGCGGGCTACATAGTGACAGGCAAATAACTGTAAGAAGCATGCTCATTGCTGAAGGCCGTACGGTGACCTATAGTTCTTAATTTCTGTGGCATTTTAGTCTCTTGTGTAGAGTTATCTCATTGGAAATCATACCATATCTTCTTTTTTTATATTGACACTACCTGTTAAAGAGTGTGGTAGAATGAGATTTTGCTGGATTACAGTTATTTTCTTTAATTTTTTATAACACATTCTACATTATAGTTGTATTATTTCATATGTGTAGCTTGGACTAATTAATTTGAGAAAGATAGTTAAGTTTGTCTGGTTAGCAGTCATTAATAAGTGATATTCAAATAGATTCATATATTATGATTGGACAATTAGAGCACATGAAATATAAGGTAATTATTATATTGCCTTGATGTTCATCATGACCTCCAATGTTCTTCGTTTTGAAGCTGATGGAACTGATTCTGGTTAATATTTTTTAGTGTTTATTCTGCTTTTAGAAAACCATGAATGAATTAAATGTAACATCGATTGATTTCTGATTTCTTTCTGTAATATGAACATCTGACACATGCAAGAGGAATAATAACAAAATAAGCATTTAAAAGAAAAAATAAAAGACATTTAATTTCATTTCAATGTGGAAATCTTTGACAAAATCCTCGAATGTAATGTTTTGTGTGTGTGAATAATAAATATTTTTTTCTCCATCGATATCTTTGTAATGATTCAATAAATTAATTGCACCTATTTACAAATGTTTTTAGAATATACACACTTATTACAATTCAATATCTTTCCAAAGACATATCATCAAAATAATTTGATCACTTTATCAAGTTGAAATTAACATGTTCCACTGCATGTTTAGAAACTTTTCATGTTCTATATAAAAACCTAAGACTTGTCCGGTTGTAGATATTTACATCCTATGGATATTGAACCATAGCAAATGAGGGATAATATACACTTCCCTTGAAAGATTTTGCATTCTGCTGGTGCTGTACACTATCGAAGATTTAAAAATGACAGAAATTATCAAAGAGATTGCACGCTTACGTCTATATCATCAACAATTTATATACTCGACAGACATAACCCCCGCTCCCAGTTAAATATTTGCTTTCGAGGCAACTCCCCAGCTGTGTGATATTTTTGGTAATGACCCCCTGTAAATGCACCGACCCCCTCAGCTGATAAATTATGATTGTTATTCTAATAACGGTTTCTATTCAACTTTTATTCCAAATGGAATATCATACTTGAAGTTGTTATAATTACCAATACGTTGTTTTAGGTAGTAAAGTATGTCATCTAACATTCTTTGTGGACCCTGTAGCCATGCCAACACACACAAACATGCCCAGAAATGGTGTACTAATTGCGAAGAAGGTTTGTGTACTGATTGCGAACAGGTTCATAGATCCATGAAAGTCACTAGAGATCACATACTTATATCAACCGACGATTATCGTAAAATTGAAAATACTCCCGTCAGTTTGAAATGTGATACCCATGGCAAGAAGTTGGATTTATACTGCAAAGCCCACGATGTAGCTATTTGTGTG
Source organism: Mytilus edulis (assembly GCA_019925275.1). Classification (NCBI taxonomy): domain Eukaryota; kingdom Metazoa; phylum Mollusca; class Bivalvia; order Mytilida; family Mytilidae; genus Mytilus; species Mytilus edulis. The sequence continues at coordinate 11,130,958 of CM034352.1, forward strand.
GTCTGCGTTCCCTCACTACACAAACATTGTTCTGATGTAATTTCCCTCGACGAAGCAGCAGAAAATGCAAAGAGATCGACAGCACTGGACGACTTAGAAGATTCAATCAAAGTTGTTTTAGAGAACTTGAAAGCTTTCATCAACAACCGCAACCATGCTATGAAAAATCTTAAAATGGAAGAACAAATCGTCAGAAAATCAATTAGTGAAATGAGAGCAAAGGTTGACAATCATTTGGATGAACTTGAAAATAAAATGTTAGAGGATTTGTCTCAACGGTATGAAAACTGTCAATCAACATATGGAGAAGTCAAGAAGTATTTCAATAAAACAGAAAAAGAAATCAAGGTACTACAAGAACAAACGTCACAACTCAAGCGTGTCGGTTCAGACTTACAGGTATTTCTTGGCAATCGTCAGATAAACAAATTAATCCATAACGAGGTACAAAGCGTCAAATCAATGACGAGCACATTACAGGATTACAAGATAGTGGTTGAGATTCATCAAGGTATAACGTCGTTACTAGAAAATGTTGATAATTTCGGCAAGGTTAAAGTTGAAGAAAACACCATCAGTTTACCATTCAAAGATGCAAAGGTCGACCAAGCTCAAATAGAACATATACCAACTGGTCAATCGTTTGATCGAACAAGGCTGCAACTGCGACAAAAGTTCCAAATCAAAAACAAAATTGGAATGAATGTCCGCGGATGTGGAATTTTACCAAACAGTCATGTATTGATTGCCGATTACAATGGAGTGATAATGGAGTATAGCGACGATGGAGCACACATCCGTGATATACCAGTCTCTGACACACCGTACGATTTGGCGATTATTGACAGTGATCGCATGGCAGTTTCATATGGTGGAAAACGTTATATGGAAATATTGAACATAAATAACAAAATGGTTCACGCGAAAGAAACATTCAAATGGAGTTGTTGGGGAATTTCATACCAGAATGGTAACATGTATATATTAGTTGCTAATGAAGGTATCGTAGAGTTGGACATGTCAGGGAAACAATTACGTACAATTGGTGAGAAATATACTGGAGGTGGTATTTATCATCTCACTACAACAAACGACAGAATATATTGTACCGACTGTTACAAAAACGAAGTATACTGCTGTAGTATGACAGGTGAAGATATCTGGACATTCACTAACCAATCTCTTACTGATCCCAGGGGAATATCAGTTGACGGTGATCAGAACGTGTTTGTGGTAGGGAAAAATTTTAACTATCTGATGATGATACAAGATGATGGGAAAGTCAGTAAGACATTACTTACTCAATCCGACGGTCTGGACAAGCCACTTCCCGTACATTACAATAGAGACAAGAAATTACTGTTGGTGTGTAATGTAAACGGAGATGCCTTTCTATATAGTGTTATATAGTCGGATACAGATTAATCAAACAAGGACTGAAATTGCGCCCTTTACAACTTGTACCTAGTTTTAAAGAAAAATATATATTGACTTATATTGGATTCATGGAATGGATTTTGAAAATATTTTAACATTACATGTAGTTTACGCTCGATAGGATTTAACCTAATGTAACATATGAATAATGTCGAAATAAAAACAAAATATATGTTTTAAACTCATCGAGTCTTCTTTTTTTATCAGAACACTGTGTCATACTCAAACTTGAAAATAACATTTTTGATATAACGAAGCTGCACATACGACAGCCTTCGTGTGACTTGGAATTACTAGCACAGAATCGTTCGTCACTGCTACAGAAAAATCAACCTTATGATGAAAATGTAGAGGTCGGTATCTAGTTGCTAATGGTGAAATGCTGAAGTTTGGAATATCAAAGAAAAACAAATGTAGGTTTTGGTATACTTTATAAGTGACTTTCTCACATGGAAAATCTTTGATATTCTTTCTTATTTAGTTGTGGTTTCAGTATTAAATGTAAAGATTATATGTGGCACTGGCACACAAATCATTCCATCGAAAATCAGAAAGGATACTTGTCAAAAGTAAAACGATAAAGAGAAAATAGATAATCAACAGAAACTTTATTAATGATAATCTATTTTGTATTAAAACATTGATAGAAAATTAACATTCACTTAGCCAGTGTAAAAATATTAAGACATTCTTAAAGTAGATGTCTGAAAGATATTATGAAATACAACAACTTGAATTCGGAGAGTACCTTAAAATTTAAATGGGCTAAACGAGTTCTATGCACTATGCTTAGTAATCTAACTTAGCCGACCCATTTGAGTCATAAAGCTTTTGACTTTTCTTTGCGTTTGCTATCCTCGTCGCTAGTCCTTGTAAACTTATATCATCTTGAAAGATAGTAATCAAAGGTACCAGGATTATAATTATATACGCCAGACGCACGTTTCGTCTTCATAACACTCATCAGTGACGCTCATATCAAAATAGTTATATAGCCAAACAATTATAAAGTTGAAGGTACTATAGTGTATCTAGTTTTTGTTTTTACTTTGTTTGTATGTCTGTTTTTACAGACAAATATAATGTAGGTGGTTGTATCGTCTGTTGTTTTTTTATTTTCTTTTGTCTGTTATCTTTTTATAGTCAAGACAATCAAATATTGATTTGAATTTTTCAAAAAACTTAGGATTTTCTAATCCCAGGAATAGATTACCTAAGCCGTATTTGGCACACATTTTTGGATTTTTTTTATCCTCAATGCTCTTCAACTTTTTTTTCCCTTTTTTGGCTTTATGAACATTTTGATGTGAGAGTCACTGATGAGTCTTATGTAGACGAAACGAGCGTCTGGCGTACTACATTATATTTCTGGTACCTTTGATACTATTTACATTCTTATCTTCAGACTGTGGTATTACTGAAAGTATCATTTGTTTCCTAATAAAAGCTTTCATCATTTTGACTTAATAATACCAAGCTTTATCGAAATGATGTCCAGGGAAATGAAATAGATATGAAACAATTCAAACGTGAAAAAAACACATTAACATTACAAATAACAAAAAAATAAAAGAAAAACAACTATGACAGATAGCATTGAAGAACACGGCATATTTAAAATAACGTTATAAACCTATTTGTAAGCATTCAATCCGCACCCTGTGGGTGTGATGTAACACAACATGAGAACAACGGCAAACATAAGTTCAAAATTACTTCACACATATCAGATCTTAGTAAACAAAAACAATGAATTTAAGAACAAAGACTTAAAAATGGCCGAACGATACCAGAGGGACATTCAAACATATAAATCGAAAATACGTACTAATCTGGGAGGACTCGCAGTTATAACATCTTGTTCAACGTTAATGTAGATGATCGGTAATTGAACTACTTGGTTCTCATAACTAAAATGTGTTGTGGCTCTAATTTGAGTTACTTCCCGTTTGCCACAAGGAATTTCTAGATCTATATTACATTAATATTCATGCAAGGACAAAATAAAATTAATATTCCGTTATATTTACACCGATGCGTAAACAAAACAAAGGAATTGTTCATTAGATTGACCTAAGTCTGTTCGCAGAGAATGAGGGTCGTCAGAAATACTGTGAAATTTTTTTACTTGCGTAGTGGTATAGACCATATACATATATGTTGGGTTCTAAAAGAAAACTCTGAATAAGTTCTGGATAATTTAATATCTTGAGCTTTTTCCGAAATTAGTTCTTTCAAAACTCTTAATTTTCAACCCTGTATAACACCATTTCCAATGTGAAATTGAAAAATCGTCTAACAGAAAGAATCCACAATGCTTTTCAACATGAAAATGGTAGCATACGCTATACATTTATTACTTTTGGATACCCTATGGCATATATTGTTAATAGTGAACAAAGGGTAAAATATTATAAACAGAGGAACAAGTGATCAGTATGCTGGAGAATCAGAATATAAACAACATATTTTAACAAAGTTCGGTTAAATCAATATGGGAAGATTGTTTCAATATGTAGTATTAATGAAGTAGGAGCGAAAGATACCAGATCGACAGTCGAACTCATACACCGAAAATTAACTTACTTCGCCATGGCTACAAAAGAAGAAGAAAAACAGACAAAAAATAATAGTATACAAGACACAATATAGAAAACTAAAGACTAAGCAAGGTGAACCCCTATTAAAATCTGGGGTTGATCCCAGGTGCTCCGGAAGGGTAAGCATATCCTGTAAGGGTTCAGAATGGATCTATATCTGCGATGTTAACATATTTCTGGGTTTGTTTTTCATTTTATTCTAGTTTTTTTTAACCAGTTTCTAGTTATGCGCAACTTGCAAGAATATTCATCATGTTGAATTTAGGCAGTATTTGATAAAAGAAGAAGTATCTACAACGAACAACATGTACATAAATTTCATAACGTTCTCTTTATTTTCATTTTTTAAAGGTAGCCACCTGGTTATACTTTATAATTTAAATCACATGACAAATGACGTATTGACTACTGAGTTGACGAATGCCAGGGGAGTGGTTATTCTCCCAAGTGCTGTATCGTATATATCTATAACAGTATTCGTCGAATAGCAAGTGTTTATCGTGGTTTAATATTGTCCAACTTAATACAAGTTTTCATGTCCATAATCCAGTGTATCTGGAACGAGCAAATTGTCAAACAAGTCACCATGATCACTACTATTTCAACATTTTCTTTTTTAAAAGTATCGACCTGGATATAATGTATTTTTAAATTACCTGACAATATTTCTATTGAATTATCGCTTTACAATTGAGGTGTTATTTGTGTATATATAATGTGAGGTATCGTGTATAGATATTTATATATATGACATAGCAGGTATTTATTTTTGTTTTCAAATTGTCGAACGAAATTCAAGGTTTTTGTTAATTTACCTACATTATTATCTTATGTACGACCATTTATTAAAGATACAAATGTGTACCTAACAATTGTTGACTTCTTCTCCTTGATTGGAATATATTATAATTTTAATTATCATTTGTTTGTAGTGTCATTCTAGAATATATGGTCCTTTTGGTCTTTTATTTTAAATCGTTAGTAATGTCATAATTATCGATCATGAAAGTTGCTACTATTTTGTCGTGATTGTGGCAGAGGAGTATTGTCAAAGTCGTAAAGATTTCTATGTTTTGTTTTGAATACCTTTGTTTGTCTTTTGGTCTTTTTTTTTGTATTTTGCTATGTCGTTAGCGGCTTCTATTCGACTTATGACGGCTAATATTCGACTTATTTGTTCGAATATTCCTATGGTGTCTTTCGTCTCTCTTTCATTTACGAAATTGACGTGAAACAGAGGAAATATCCCCGAATAAACCTTATGCTTTATAATACTACCTCCTACCTAATACTTAACCGTCAGAATAATAGAACCCAACAGGATTATAAAAATGGGAAGATTCATTCAAATAAGATACTGTAACAAATAACCTGTCATATAGTTTACTTGATTTTTTTTAATCAATTAATTAGTAAATGCCATAATGGAAATGACTTTATAACACTTCCAGTAGCGGATACAGGAGTTTAGATAATGGGGGTCAAAATTATTTCTTTATGTAAATTTAAAGAAATATTCTCCTGGATAACCCATGCTTTATTATCTGCACAGAGATCTATTTTTATGGATTTATTTTAAAACAAATAACTAAAAGAATATTTATTGTTTCCTAAAAGAGGATCGAAAGACGGAGGGTTTGGGAGGAGTTGGTCATAAAAAAATCTTTGCTGATTCGTTACATTAACTAGAGTTCATTTTTATTGGCACCTTAATAATTTATAATAGGTACCAGACTTATTATTTGATACGCAAAACACGTGTTTCGTCTACATAATACTCAGTGACGCTCAGATAAAAAAAATCAAAATGCCAAACAAGTATAAAATAGAAGATTATTGAGGACCCAAAATTCCTAAAAGCTGTCCCAAATAACAGTATTATTTTATCATGTGTTATTGAACATGCAACGTATTTTTCATTATTTTAAAGAAAGTATATGTCATCGTTTGGCATTTACATTATTTAACTGATAGATTATGCCTGAGCAAGTCTTTAATATATGGACTTTATTTGCAGGGTTTGCTCCTTATACAAAAAATCCATTTGAACAGAGTAGGCAGGACAAAAACGACAAACGACACTTTGTTCGATCATCATCACTGATTTACCGATATGATTAAATATTTAACCTCATGTATACTAAACATCTAAAACTTCTAGGTATGACCTAATTTTACCACCTGGTTGGTCATTGTTGTCGGTTCTCTAATACATTGTCTCCGTCCATAGAAGTCTAAACAAACGACCATACTTCACACAGAAATAGTGTAAAAACGTCATGTATATTCCATGATGTGATTTGCTTGCAGCTCCTACTCAGACTTTGTAAAACGTCATCAGTGTCTGAGTAGAAAGTTGATGAACCAGGGGTATGTCAAAGAACGTCTCGTCCTTTTTCTAAAAAAGTTCATCGGAAGGTACCAAGACCTTGTTGATAAATATTCCGTATCAACTTCTCAAATAATACACGATGGTCTTGATGTATAGATTCTGCGTACTGATGTTGTGTATCATCTTAACAACATGTTTTATTGTTCTTTTATTTGTTTTTGTTCTATTATTAAGATTACTTTTACTGTTGTATGGTTTTATGCGATATCCGTTTGACGTGGCTCGGTACTTATACATCTCGTCAATGTGTTTGTATTGGCTTTCCTTTTTTGGTGATTTGTTTTGTATATGTGACTCTTTGTATTTCTTTTGTGCTTATAACGTGACTATGTACTTTAAAAGATCCCGTCAGTATAATATTTGTCTATAATATATCATTATGATATATTTCTATTATGAATACTATATACGTTGAACCACAAACGTCAAAATCAATCAATGGCGTAGTGGAATTAACAATTTTTGGATTCTCATAAATTCTATGTATAACTTTTGAACTAGTTTGAATCTCGGTCTATTTCTGTAATTTATTCTTACATAGTTTTGATTTTTTAACCCTGTATGCGTACATTGCCTATGAAAATTTTAAAAATGTTTGTTCTTAGACAGTAGATGTTTTTGTGTCCTGTTAAATTGTTCCTTTTAAAAGTTTTAATTTTTGGACTAGTTTGAATCTCGGTCTATTTCTGTAATTTATTCTTACATACTTTTGATTATTTAACCCTGTATGCGTACATTGTCTATGTAAATTTTAAAATTGTTTGTATGCACATTGAACCAAAATTTATGTGACGTATATAATTTTACACTCAAATAAATCCATGTGTTCGTAGATAGGTTTTTGTGTCCTATTAAATTGTTCCTTTTAAAAGTTTTGGATTCTCATAAATTCTATGTATAACTTTTGGACTAGTTTGATTTCTGTAATTTATTCTTACATACTTTTGATTTTTTAACCCTGTATGCGCTCATTGCCTATGTAAATTTTAAAATTGTTTATAATCCTGGTACTTTTTATAACTATTGTATGCACATTGAACGACAAATTTATGTGACGTATATATTTTTTCTGACGTCAGACACTCAAATCAATCCATGTGTTCGTAGATAGTAGATGTTTTTGTGTCCTGTTAAATTGTTATACGATGATGACTGATGTACCCATATTTTGACTATTTTATTAATTGTGACTGTTTTAACGCATCATGTAAATGTAACGGAATTTGATGAGACTGTTATTAAAGTGATAGGGTTAGCGCTATAGAACCAGGTTTAATCCACCATTTTCTACATTTGAAAATGCCTGTACCAAGTCAGGAATATGACAGTTCTTGTCCATTCGTTTTTGATGCGTTTTGTTTTTTGATTTTGCCATGTGATTATGGACTTTCCAAATTGATTTTCCTCTGAGTTCAGTATTTTTGTGATTTTACTTTTCACATTGTATTTTAATATCAATTATGCAGCCTTTATAAAACATTACACTTGGACTTGTTTCAATACCAACACATTTGTTTAAGGTACTACAAAATGTCATCCAGTATGATTTGTGGACCCAGTAGTCGTGTCTACAGACGTAACTCTGAACAGAAATGGTGCACCAATTGTAGGGAAGGTGTATGTGCTGATTGCGAACAGACTCACAGATCTATGATGGTAACTGCAGACACAGACACCATTAATATCAACCAATGAGGTACACGAAACTGCAAATGTTGCTATATGTAATAATGTAATATATTATGTCAATATGATTTGTGATATTCATGGCAAGACATTTGATCTATACTGCAAAACACATGACTTGGACATTAGCGTAGCCTGCCTGCCGTCAAAACACAAACATTGTCCTGATGCCGTTATTTCTCTTTATGAAGCAGCAACGTATGCCAAGACATCGCCAGCCCTGGATGATATGACAGATTCAGTCAATGTCGCTCTAGATAACATGAAATATTTTATCAACAATCGAAATGTAGCTATGCAGAATATTGAAGTAAAAGAACAGAGCATCAGAAAATCCATCGGTGACATGAGAACAAATTTAAACAAACATTTGGACAAAATTGAGAAAAAGTTGTTAGATGAGCTTTCAGAACTGTACACAAACTGTAAATCAAAGGATGGAAAAGTCCTGAAAACTTTTCATAAAACTGAGAATGAAATCAAGTTGCTACAAGAACAAACTTTACAAATGAAACGTCTTGGATCCGACGTACAAGTATTTCTTGGAACTCGTCAGATCACCGAATTAATCAATGTTAAGATACACACCGTCTAATCTGTGGTGAGTGTAATGCAGGATAAAGATAGAAATCCACCCAAGAATCACTTTTTTGCTTGAGGGTATTGATAACTTTGGAAAAATTAAAGTTGAGGAAAAAAACTTCAGTTTACTTTTCAAAGAGGCAAAAGTTGGTCAAGCTCAAATAGCTCATATACCTGTCCGTCTATTGTTTGATAGTACAGGGATACGATTGCGAAAGAAGTATAAAATAAAAGAGACAGAAAATGAAATGAAAATCTACGGATGTGAGATTTTACCGAACAGTCATATACTAGTTGCCATATACTCTGAAGACAAAGTCATAATGGAGTATAGCGACGATGGAAGACATATTCGTGACTTATCAGTCTCTGGCAAACCGTACGATTTGGCAGTTATAGACAGTAATCTTATTGCAGTTTCATACGATGATTTTATGGAAATAATGAACATAATAGACAACAACGTTCAGACAAAGGTTTCTTTTGATTCACCATGTTGGGGAATTTCATATCAAAATCGAAAAATTCATATCAAGGTCGACGATGAAGGAATAGTGGAGCTGGATGTGTTAGGGAACATATTGCGTACAATATGCGTGAAGTTTGCTGAGGCCGGCTGGATTTTCCACATACCTACAACAAAAGATAGAATATATTGTACAGACTTTGAGAAAGATGCGGTATACTGCTGTAGTATGACGGGTGAAAATATTTGGACATTCACTGACCAATCTCTTGTTAATGCGAGGGATATATCAGCTGATGGCGACGAGAACGTTTTTGTTGTGGGGAGAGAAACTAATAGCCTGATTATGATTCAGCATGATCGGAAAGTCAGTAAGACGTTACTTACTTATGGTCTCGATGATCCAGTTTCTGTTCACTACAACACAGATAAAAAGTTACTGTTGATTTGTAATCAATCTACTGGAGAGGTATTTCTATATAGTGTGACCAAAGAATCGTGTATCTAAGTGGAATGAAAACATTCTTCTCTTTTTTAGGCTTCCACGTTATTAAATAACTCTTGTACTTTTATTTGTTTAGTCCCAGTCTTGTTTATTTTCGATATTCACTGCCAGGTGAAGGAATGTGAACGAGACAGAGTCTTAATTCTTTCTCTCTTTATGTTTTTATTGATCCTTGTACTTCTATTGCAGAAAACTCGACATAGGGATAGTGATCCGGCGGCGGCGTTAACTTATTTTGAAAAGCTTTATATTTCAGAAGGTGGAAGACCAGAATGCTTCTTAGTTTGTATATAGATGCCTTATGTTATGAAGTTTCCCGTCTATCATATGTCTATTGTCCTTGACCTCATTTTCATGTGACTACTTAAAAAAAATAATTTTTTAATACTAGTTTCTGTCTTATTTTGACTGATCGGTTAACTGTATTTAGTATGTGCGTACCTTGTAAGGTCTTCATGCCAGTCATACAGTTTTCATTTGACCTCGATCTCATTTCATGGATCAGTGAACAAGGTTACGTTTTCGAGAAAAAGTCAATATATAAGATACTAAAAGCAATAGGTGACAGAGGTCTAACTTTTAGGAATTTTGTTCCTCAATGCTCTTCAACTTCGTACTTTATTTGACCTTTTAAAATTTTGTGGATTCGAGCGTCATTGATGAGTCTTTTGTAGACGAAACGCGCGTCTGGCGTATATACTAAATTTAGTCCTGGTATCTATGATGAGTTTATCTACTATATTTGGTGTATGGAATAATCGTAAGGTGTTCATGTCCAACTGACAGGTGTCATGTTTCAGTGGTTATATTGGATATTTTTGTGTTTTGGTCTGTTTGTCTAATACTGTATGCAATGTTAAGAAAACAAAGTCCTGAAACAGCAAGAAAAATGCATCTTGCTTTTCTTCCGAGGCACATGAAATAAACCCTAGGATGTTTCTAGAAGTTAATACACTTTTACATTTAGATGAATGAGGATTTAACATGCTTCGAACGAAGCACACAACATATAAAAAGATGTTTTACAACGCTATTAAAAAAACAATTGTTCTGTTTCAGTGTGTGTGTAGTTTCATTTTCATCTCTTGTTTTATGGTATTTTTCTTAACATGCCTTACAAGGCAACTTCTCTGAAATTAATTGTTTTAATGCCGAAAGAGCATCAACAATACAAATGTCTTATATAACAGATAGTAAAGTTTTCTATTAGATGTATATTAAGAACCAAAAACTAGCTTTTACTTGAAAAAAACGCGTCTGTAAATAAATCTTATTTTTGTATTATTTTGACACGTCATGGAAAGATAAGCGTATTATAAGACCTTAACTAGTAGTGATGCTAAATTAGACAATTGAAGTTCAGAAACAAAACTCAGCTGAAGCTATGAATATATTAACTGCAATAATGGAAAATCTGCAATTAAAATTTAAGTATCTGAAGTACTAAACCAGTACGATATAATTAGTTTATTAGTTTTAAAAGGTACCAGGATTATAATTTAGTACGCCAGACGCGCGTTTCGTCTACATAATGTGCAACAAACACAGACGTCCTGTCACCTGTCTTTGATAAATGATCATGTAGCGGGCTAAAACATTTTTTTGGAGATTCCAATACACATAAAACTGAGAATGGAAATGGGGAATATGTCAAAGAGACAACAACTAACAAAGAGCAGACAACAGCCGAAGGCCACCAATGGGTCTTCAACGCAGCGAGAAAATCCGCCACCCGAAGGTTGTACATGTATATCCGCCACCGGAAGGATATGTTCCTTACGTCGTAACTACAATCCCCATCCCTTTCATGAATGTGACCTTCCGAATTAGACTATTTACCGGATTTGTTATATCACATAAGCAACACGACGGGTGCCACATGTGGAGCAGGATCTGCTTACCCTTCCGGAGCACCTGAGATCACACCTAGTTTTTTTATGGGGTTCGTGCTGTTTATTCTTTAGTTTTCTATGTTGTGTCATGTGTGCTGTTGTTTGTTTGTCTTTTTCATTTTTAGCCATGGCGTTGTCAGTTTGTTTTAGATTTATGAGTTTGACTGTCCCTTTGGTATCTTTGGTCCCTCTTTTGTACTCAGCTGGACCTTTGATAAAATTGTGCACTAGTTCAGTGAAATGATCGTCACACTTAACTCTAAAACATACAAATGAACTACTAAAAAACCATAAAGACTTACAGAGGCGGGGTTCAACATCATTTGTGAGACATCAACCCTCTAGCCAATGTAGAATAATGAAACACATAGCAATAAGCACAGGAAAACTCAGTTTAAAAGAAGCCCGTATCCGATTTCAGAATAGTTAACAAAAGAAACTAAGCAAAATAATAATGATACATAAATTAACTAAGGACTACACGCAGTTACTGATATGCCATTCACAGAACTCAATTAAACTGATTGAAAGATTGCGTCTTCATCATATGCAAATCAAGTACAATCCATTCTGTTTGGGGTTTATATCATACAATAATAAAACATAAGAGAAGAACATAACCTGTACCATGCTAATAACTGGTTTAAGAATAAATGCGTTTATTTTCGATGCAAAAACATTATGAGTGAATCAATATTACATTTATTACATTATTGATCTGTTAAGTCAAAGAATGCAAGGACAAGTACAAGAAATGCACTTACATTCATACTAATCGTTTAATAAGAATTGCAATAAAGAATATTTGCAGTTATTGAAAACTGTGACAATGATATGACCGCTTGCGTATTTCAATAAAAACTAAAATATGAAACCATTATGCAATGAATGAATATCGTATTTGTTATAACTAATTAACGAATTCAATGCGATTTACGTAAAATTAAAAAGTTTAATCTTTGTGTTTTTGTAACATATTTTTTTGTTTTTTTAGTGATTAAGATTATAACACAATGTTCTCTGTTGTACCTCTATTTTTGACATTTTTACCTATTATGAATGTGTGTTTTGTTGTCAATATAATGGAATTTGATGCGACTGTCATAGAAGTGAGAGGTTTAGCTAGCTATTAAACCAGGTTCAATCAACAATTTTATACATAAGAAAATGACTGTACCAAATTAGGAATATGATAGTTGTTATTTATTCGTTATATATTTTTGAGCTTTTTATTTACGTAGCCATTTGATTAGGTATTTTCCGTTTTGAATTTTCCTCGGAGTTCATTATTTTTGTGATTTTACTTTTTGATAGTGATTGGTTTCTTTTTTCTTGTGAATGTTATAAATTGCATTCGTCCGAAGATCTTTTCTGGATTTTCCAGAAAAAAATAAACAATTGAAAGCCAATGATGTATTAGAAGCAAAACAGTTCAAGTTTTATCACCATTGATATTCATATGATTTATACCTCTTTAAATTCAAATGGTACTTGATACAATCGATTCCGATTGAATATCTAAACATTATTATGTCGAACCTATATAAGAAAGGGCAATAATGAGTTGTAACATACACAGTCTATGTGAAGTGCGAATCGAGAAAACTGTTTTTATGTGGAGTCGAGATTTTTTCAGATAATAAATTGTGAATAAACAAACACACTATGTTTTTGCGTTTAGTTTTGTTTTAAATATTGAAATATATAAATACGTAAAGGGAAATTTGCCATTAATCAATAGACTGTATATCGATTATTATCACAGTTGTTTAAAAGAAAAAAACGTGAAATGGACCTTATGAGGTAGCAGTCTTATCCCATTGTGTACTGTCAAAATGAACTTTTAAGATAACAATCGAAATTCTTCATTGTTGTTCAAACATATTCTTATTAGTTATATTGCAGATGTTTTTCACTCGTTTCGTTCATTGATAGCATTTAATTTTGTTTTTAGTTTTTATGCACCGACTATTTTAGAGTTCGTTATTTTTGTTAAACAATTTTTTATATGTTAATGATTAAATCAAGTCATGTTGAAAACCCAAATTCTCGTTTAGATTGGTGGCATCCAATTACATTCATTATGTTTCTATATGAACACGTCAAAAAAATGCATATTCGATATCCTTACTTAATGTATACTGTATAAATGGTGTTTATATCCTAAGCACCAAGCTAAACACATATACATTGTTTCCGCACTCTATTTTAACATCTTTAATTTCGTAGCATATTTAGATTAGGAAAAGGTCTTTAGGATTGTTTTAATAGTAATAAAGGATAACGCTATTCTATTAGAAAAAGGTGCATTCACATAAGAATAAAAAAACAGTATCATCCTATTATGATTGTGGCAGAGAATGTATTCGAACAAGGTCAACTAAAATTCAACTGTCTTTGGTTTATCATTGTTACAGCATTTTGACACCTCAAAATTATTGATCGTGCAGATACATTTTATTTAATGCAAATGCATATTTACTTGAATTCATGCAACATAATTGGGATTAAACATTCAGAATACATGGAAAGTTGCATAATCGTTAGCCATGTTAAATACATGCATGATTTAAGACAAATGATCACTAACCTTCTGATAGATTTTATTTCATTCAAACAAATGCCAACATTCGTCTGAAAATTCCCTACGATTCCAAAAGAAAATATCGCTACTCCACAAAAGATTTGGATTCTCGATTCGCACTATCTATAGGCTGAAACATGATTAAGCCAATGTGTGTTTTGTAGACAATTAAAGATATTTAAACTATGCGTATCAATTATCTATAGTAGATGGCATTTAAATGAATACAAATCAACAATATTCTGAATCTTTAGATTGTCGGTTAACAAATATTCAAAAATAGTGGGAACGAATTAATTATGAAATATCAAAATGCGATGTATTAAATTAAAGACTCGTACAAATTGAGAGAAGTCTAAAAATCAAAGATACAAGGACAGAGGTAAGTGTTTCTCACGAATTGAAAAAAAAAAACATTTTGCAGGTGATCAAAACACGAATAATGGTAAACATTTTATATTGTGACCCATAAAACAGAATAAGCTGTAAAAGTTTAAGAATTTGATCGCATGAATTTGGATCCAAAAGATTTGAGTTTTTTTTAAAGTGTTTTAGAGCATTTAATTCTTAATTTTAAATATTTATATTTAAAAGATTTCGTCATTTGGAGAACATTGTGCGTTTGGTAAAAAAAAAACTTTTAGGGATTGAATGGAATATGCCACAATGTCGTTGATTTAATCTGTATTTAGAAATTTACCATCCATTTTAACAAGTACTAAAATTAATACTGATTATATTTGTTTTAGATAGAGAAATATGTCAGCCATATTGTGTGGACCCTGTAGGCGTAGAAACATACATAAAAATGCGGAGAAATGGTGCATTAAGTGCGGGGAAGGGTTGTGCACTGACTGCAAACAGAGTCACAGATCTATGAGTGGTACTAGTGATCACAAATTAGTTTCAATAGATAACTATCTTAAAATTGAAAATATACCTATTAACTTGAAATGTGATAAGCATAATAAGAAGTTTGAAAAGTACTGCAAAACACACGATGAAGCTATTTGCATGGACTGCATACCATCAAAACACAAACTTTGTTATGGCGTCGTTATTTCACTAGAAGAGGCAGCAAATCATGCAAAGAAATCAACAGCCTTTGATGACTTAACAAGTTCAATAAAGGGCGCTTTAGGGAACATAAAGAAATTTATGAAAACTTGCGATATTTCTAAGGAAAAAATCAAAACTCAGAAACAAAGTGTCAAAGATTCAATCAAAGCAATGCGAACACACTTAAACACTCATTTAGATGAACTTGAGGGAAAATTATTAGATGAGTTGTCATAACGATATAAAGAGTGTAGATTAGAATATAAAAAGAAAAGGAAACATTTGAAAAAAAACAAAAAAGGATATCATAACATTAAAAAGACAAACATCACAGTTAAAGCGGTTTGGATCCGATTTACAAGTATTTCTTAGAACTCGTGAAATCAACAAATTGATCCACGAAAAGGTACGCAAAGTAGAATCGACGACGAGTGCAATGCCGGATTACAAGATAGGAGTTGAGATGCATGCAGGTATTAATACATTGTTGAAAGATGTGGATAACTTTGGAACAATTAAGATTAAAGAAAACACAATCAGTTTACCATACAAACATGTAAAAGCAGGTCAAGCTCAAATGGTTCATTCACCGGCCGATCAATCTTTTGAGCATACCAAACTGCAGTTCCGACGAAAATTCCGAATACAAGCACAAACTGATAGAATGAATGTCTGTGGGTGTGCAATTTTACCAAACAGTCATATATTGATTGGCGATTACAATGGAACGGTTATTATGGAGTATAGTGAAGGCGGAAATTATATCCGTGACATACCCGTATCTAGAAGACCTTACGATCTGACGGTAATAGATACTGATAATATAGCAGTTTCGTATGGAAACTGTATGGAAATATTGAATCTTAAAAACAACGAAGTTTTAACCAAAGAAACATTCGAATGGAATTGTTGGGGAATTTCATATTACAATAAGAAAATTTATGTCGTAGTCTTCACTGAAGGAATTCAGGAATTTGATATATCAACGAAGTGCAAACGTTTGATTTTTGAGAAACATAAGGAACCTGATGTTCTTTATATAACAACTGCTAAAGACAGAATGTATTGTACATCTTCTGACAAAGGCATAGTGTACTGCTGCAGTATGCAGGGTGAAACTCTTTGGTCATACACTGATGAATCTCTTGTCTACTCAAGAGGAATATCAGTGGACCGTGGTCAAAACGTGTTTGTTGTAGGAAGAGATTCTAACAATCTGATGATGATACGACACGATGGGAAGGACAGTAAGACGTTACTTACTGAATCTGACGGTTTGAACAATCCAGTCTCTCTACATTACAACCAGAAAAAGAAATTATTGTTAGTGTGTAACCAAGAAGATGGATATGTGTTTCTGTATAGTGTTTTATAGAAAAAATATTCATCTGAAGACTGAAAATGTGCCTCTAATGTGAAGGACGTTCATTTCTTGTACATCTAATTTTGATTGCTGCTGTGGTTTTACAAATGGGATGGTATTGAAACGGTGAATTCTTTTTAACAATGTTCAGGATTTTTTTGGCGAAAGACAACTATAAACAAAGAACTGTGAGGCGCGGTTTGCGTAACTAGACAGGTCGTGTACGCTTTCTATAACTTACAATATTGTTGACAGTTGTCCATTTTTTGGATGTGTTTGAGCTTTTAATTTTGCCGTTTGATAAGGTACTTGTCGTTTTAAATTTTCCTCGGAGTTCAGTATTTTTGTGATTTTGCTTTTTTCTTTCAGTCAGGACGTGGTTTTACGATTTATGTGGCTTTTTGTGTTATTATCTGTCCATACCACTCGAGAAGGCTGGATTCTCCTAACCCAGAATTTGAAATCTGAAGCTTTGCAGAAGTCGTTCGGTAATTTTTGTGATTCATGTCGACAGGTGAACTATAATTGTGACAAAAAGACTACCGATGGTCGCCTCTAAATCTCAACATACAATACAGTTATCTCATAATTATACGAATCACATTCAATCAAAATACAGATGACATCAAGCATTTTTGTTTGTGGGGTTTGATTTTCACTGGGTTTCCTATGGCAGTTTTTGCATACTAGTGTGTTTTTTTTGTTCTATTAAATTTTTTACAATGGCGTTGTCAAGTTTATTTTGATTTATATTTTTAAATATCCCTTTGATATTTCAAGCTTCCAGTTTTAATGAGTTGCCCGCGTAGTTTTATTCACTTTAAAATCCGGTTAAATAATGTTAGTATGTATCTTTGTAATTTGTTTATTTTTCGATTTTTCATGGAACAATTTGAATATGCAGGGAACATGTTAGCAGGTATTTAAATTTTTTACACAATTTCTAATTCAAACCGTCTATTGATATTGAATATATATATATCCAACTGTCAACATACTGCGTTCTGCATTAAATGTGATTTAATTCCACTGCATTTATTACATTACTTCATTGTAATAATCAATATTATTTTTCACATTTAAAACTCTAACTATTCCTGTAAAGTTTGAAAAATAGGCCATCAAAATGTTTAAACAGTTGGTTAACCACTTTTTCCTTGCATGCAACGTTTGGCGATATTACAATTATAAGGTTGTGCACTTTGTTCATGCGTTGATCTGTTTTCATAATTAAAATATTTTAAATTACAACGTTAAAACTGTTTGGGGATTGACTTTTGAAAAATTATACCAATAAAAAAATTATTCATGATATTGTGGTTTTTATATTTGTATATATAACTTTTGTATCAAATAACTTTGGTAAAACTGAACAAAACTTTCATTGTACATAAGTTAAAATAATTTGCAATATATTTTTAAAATACGCAATAAAATCACTATAACATGATAATTTGTTGACAACAATAACATTATGCAAATGTGACTTTTAAAGGAAAACCATGTAAATAAATTATAATTTGTAATTATATATATTGTTATTTCTTTAAAGAATAAAGTAATATGTGCAGATAGTAGAATGGAAAAGAAATATATTTTTATGGTGATTATAATTTTCTCGGAATTTACTGTAATTCCTGGAGCCTTACGTGTGTACAAGAAAAGTAAGTCAAATTAGTAAAAAAAAACCCAGAAAATAAGTTATCACAGTTAAGCACATTTGTCTTATTTCCAACGCCTTTTTCATAAGTCCAAATCTGAATATAGAATGTTAATTTGGGATGGGGAAGAGAGAAAGGGATAAACGTACATTCGCTCTTATGTTGTTACACTACTGTCTAATGTTAGGAGGAGGGTTGGGATCCGGCTAACATGTTTAACCCCGCCAAATTCTCAATGTATGTCAAGTCAGGAACCGTTAATTCAGTGTTTGTCGTTTGTTTATGTGTAACATGTTTGTTTTTCGTTCATTTTTTGTAAATAAATAAGGCCGTTCTTTTTCTCTTTTTAATTGTTTTACATTGTTTTTTCGGGGGCTTTATTACTGATTGCGGTATGGGCATTGTTGAAGGACGTACGGTCACCTATAGTTATTAATTACTGTGTCATTTTGGTCTCTTGTGGAGAGTTGTCTCATTGACAATCTTACATCTTATTTTTAATATCTTGTTTCTATAAATACCTGTAAAAGCCGAAATTAAATGAAAGTACAGTTATTTAGTGACCAGATGCAGTTCTTCAAGGGTTTTAAAATAACACGTATTTGAACTGAATTGAACTTTGAGAACCAAAATAGTGACTATTTCGTTTCTTTTAATTTGGCGACAGTTTTTTGGTGGGGTTCGTGTTGTTTATTCTTTAGTTTTCTATGTTGTGTCGTGTGTGCTGTTGTTTGTTTGTCTTTTTCATTTTTAGCCATGGCGTTGTCAGTTTGTTTTAGATTTATGAGTTTGACTGTCCCTTTGGCATCTTTCGTCCCTCTTTTGAGACATATACTAGTACTCGATAATAAAAGCTTATTAACACGTTTCCATTGGAAATAATGCTAATATGATTTTTATCAAGGACAACGAAAACAAAGCTACTATACTTACTAGGACGAAATAACATCTTGCATGGTGTTATGTCAGGACAATTTTCTAAAATTGTCACATTTTTAAAACTTTCAGTTTTAAAGTTTTAAAAAAAATATCGCTGTATTATTTGAACTCATAATGACAACCACTTTCCAGCAAAATGTCTGGTATAATGATCGTTTTTGTAAAGTAGATATATTCTTTGCAAGATATTCAACACAATTTGTGTGATCAGACAGTCATGATGGAAATCTAAATACTGTTTTCAAGCATTTTAGCTTTTCAAATGAAAGGACTCTTTGGTGTAAGAATCAGTCTTTACTCTAACAGATTTTATGCGACATTTCTCGTTAAGAATAAACATCGGTATTGTTCAAGAAAAAGATACCACTTGAAATTTCTACTTCATAAATTTCAAAATGAGGTATTATAAATAATCAAGCAAAACGATCTTCCTCCGTACAAAGTTTGACTCTATGGTTGTTTAAGAAGATTTTAAGATGGGGCCAGAGAAACTTTGTGAATGGAAAATAAAATAAGTAGTCCTTTACATATTTTGTTGCGATTGTGTTTTTATCTTTAACAGAAGTACTAATGTACCATTTTAGTCTCACATATCCTTTTTTTTTTTATATGTAGTGAAATGTGGATCCAATGATTACAACCCCATTCGTCAGACTTGCTGTAATGGCGTAGTATCTACTCCTGCTGGATTGTCATGCTGCAGTGCACAAGCTTATAATCCAGAGTTGTCAGTCTGCTGTCAGGGTGTTGTTCATTCCAAGAATGGCTCTTCATGCTGTAAAGACAAGGCTTATTATCCAATATTAGAAACCTGTTGCATTGATGCGCTGTACCCGGTAAGGGATGGTTATTGCTGTGGAAATAATATTTATGATCCGACTACCGAAAAGTGTTGTGAAGGATCGATTAACCAGAATGTTGAACTAGAATACAAATGTTGCGCAGACAAGGCGTATAGTCAAGCATCAGAAACATGTTGTTTTGGTAAACTGTTTTCACCAGAAGGATTGGGTTGTTGTGGAGACCAGACATACATCCCTCAGGATGAAACCTGTTGCAACGGAACAGTCACTGAACTAAGTGGTTCATCTTGTTGTGGTAAATTGTCATATGATCCAGCTGACCAGACGTGCTGCAATGGTGCTGTTAAGGAGGCAAACTTTGTATGTTTCGGAAATACGCAGGAAATTATATCAAAATATTTTGTAAAGTGAACGCATATTCACTGACTACGTTTTACCATAGATTTCTATTATTTCCCTTTAGTAATATCAATTATTTACTATTTGTTGCAAAGCCTAAGACTTCCAGTTTTTTTGAAAATATATGATTTATACTAAAACCGTATAAATCTAAATTGATGTTTAAAAACACATTATTAAAGAAACAGTTTTTTTTAAATTTTGTTATTTGAACAATTATATTTATCTGGAAATCTGGAATGTACATACAATTTTGACGGATAATAGCAGAAAAGGATACTTTTTCGAATTAAGAATAATAACATGCATTTGATTAACATGTAGTAGATATCTAAATGTTTGAGGCAGCTATGAATATACTAGTATATCTTTTGTGTTGACACTGAAGTTGTTTTATTTTATTCATAATAATTCAAATACTTTGTACACAAAAAATGTACTTGAAGATGATGATAATTGTTTTTGCATTTGACCCCTTTTCACATTATTATATAGGAAACAAACATTGTGTTTAAGTTTGTTTGATATATAGACATGGCACAGAGACTTGTCTTAATATCAACAAAAGGACGAATTATGCGACTGTTTGTTTTACTACTAGTATTTTCATTCAATTAATTGGCAATTTTTAAATGAAGTCATACTTATTTATCATCATCCTAAGTTTTTGAAGAACATACAAATACCAATACAATTTTTGTCTGATGCTTGGTCCGTTTCGGTGTGTGTTACATTTCAGTGTTGTGTTCTCTTCTTATATTTTATGCGTTCCCTCGGTGTTAGTTTGTTACCCCGATTTTGTTTTTTGTCCATGGCTTTATGAGTTTTGAACAGCGGTATACTACTGTTGCCTTTGTATATCTTTTTTTGGGTTATCAAATTGCTCATTAAGTATCTTTACATTCTGTATGATATACTGCATATTCAGCACAATATTTGGGGATCAAAATAGATGGATAAGTCAGATAATTATCTTTACAATACCGATATGGCGTAGAATCGAGCAGTTCAGTCAATGAGACCAATAAAGTTGATCAATATTATTACAGTTGATGCGACTGTTGTATAAGTGAGAGGTTTAGCGCTATAAAACCAGGTTTAATCCACCATTTTTTACATTTGAAAATGCTTGTACCAAGTCAGGAGTATGACAGTTCTTGTCCATTCGTTTTGATGTGTTTTGACTTTTTGATATATCTATTTATTCATTACGTATTAAAAAAATGTGTATCTCACTAAGTTATTTCTCAAATAAAATTCAGATTAGTTTTTCATCAGATTGACAGAGATATTATAATGGACTCTGTGTTAGTGGTGTCATCCATTCCATCAGTCATATTTTCATTGATCAATCTACTGTGGTCACATTTGTGTATAAATTAAAACTGAAAAATATTTCGTCAAGTAGTATTCATAAATCATATAATTGTAGGTTTACATTACCCACATAAGATCAGGTACAGCATATAAATTGTAAATTGAAATTCTTTTAAAAGAAAGTCTTGTTCCAAGTCAGGAAAATGGCCATTGTTATATTATAATTCTTTTCTGTTTGTGTTACGTTTTAACGTTGTGTTTCTGTTGTGTCATTTGTTTCCTCTTATATTTGAGTGTGAATTCGCATTGCTATAAGACGTGTCACCGCACTTTCTATCCAAAATATATGTATTTAGGTTTGATGTTATATTTGTTATTCTCATCGGATTTTGTCTGATATTTAGTTCGTTTTGTTGACAACCAAAGATGAAGTGTACTGAATGGACAATAAAAATTATTTCGAATACACTAATAACAAGAGAGAAACTGTGAATAACATTAAAACAAATTCATTTTTTTTTTATTATTTTGTCATACGGCGAATTAAGTTTTTTAAACTCTAGGTTTTCATTTTTTTATATTGAAATTGAGGTTACTGGTCCATGAAAACAATTAAAAAACAAAGAAGTATCATATTAGATCTATCTACGGCAGAAGTCTTTAAGAATATCAGGTAATCATTTTTCATTTGAATACAAATTGACCAAACGAGTTGATTTTGTTGTTTTTCTTTAATTTCACAATATTGTTGTCTATTTGTATACAGATTTTTATAGCTTATTTATCTTAACAACGGTTTCTGTTTACCAATTTTTACTTCCTGGTTTTGGAAAAGAATTGAACTTCGTCTTTTGAAACTGTTTTTGTTTCTGATAAAATGTATCCGGGTAAGCGCTTGAAATACACTTCTTATATGTTTTTTTGTTTTCATTATCTTCACTTTTCATTTAATTTGAAATATCTTTGTCTAAATTATGTTCTCCTATTTATTTGTATTGTAGTTCTGTTATATTATGTTGTCATTTCAATGTTATATTTAACATTGCCATTAAAGTGCGAGGTTTGGCATGCCACAAAACCAGGTTCAACCCACCATTTTTTTCCCATTAAAAATGTCCTGTACCAAGTCAGGAAGATGGCCATTGTTATATTATTGTTCGTTTCTGTGTGTGTTACATTTTAACGTTGCTTCATTTGTTTTCTCTTAATTTTTAGTGTAAATTCACATGGCGATAAGACGTGCCACGGTACATGTCTATCCCAAATTCATGTGTTTTGTTTTGATGTTATATTTGTTATTCTCGTGGGATTTTGTCTGATGCTTTGTCCGTTTCTGTGTGTGTTACATTTTTATGTTGTGTCGTTGTTCTCCTCTTATATTTAATGCGTTTCCGTTGGTTTTAGTTCGTTACCCCGATTTTGTTTTTTGTCCATGGATTTACGAGTTTTGAACAGCGGTATACAACTGTTGCCTTTATTTAAATGTTAATTCATGTTTATGTATTACCTAAAATTATTACACCAGGGCTTTCGATATCTCAAACTATAGTCAAAATATTTACTATAGTGGAGAAGGTTCACGAAGGGTTAAAATTGGCCCTAAATTGTTTATGTGTTTTAAATCGGGCCAAAAAAGTTACAAATTTCAAATAAAAATACTTGTGATAATACTATTAAGACAAAAATATACTTTTCTTTACATTTTTTTGAAGATATGACTCCTTAAGCATGTTAAATATGATGATTTTGTGCAATTTCCAGACCTAAATGCTATAGAAACACTTTGGCCGCTACTTATGATAAAAAGAAAATCGGGATTGTGCTTGATGTTCATATCATACGGCTAATGTTCTCCGCATGGAATAAGAAAATCCTTAGTATTTAGAATAATTTATACTTTTGCAAACAGTAAATTTATAAAAATGATATATAACTAACTAACTACAGAATGAAAACGAATATGTAAAACAACCTAAATCAGCACATAAAAATAGCAAAGTCGAACAACGTATTACATGTTAGCCTCTATGTTATTGTTGGTTTTTTTTTGCATGCTTTGAACGACAAAATTATTTTATATCTCTACCTGTGTGACGTTTACATTCTGACATCACGTCAAACACGCAACTCTACACCAGAGTAAATGTAAATCTAGCCATTCAATTACAGGACTTAACATATTTCAAT
Source organism: Mytilus edulis (assembly GCA_019925275.1). Taxonomy (NCBI): domain Eukaryota; kingdom Metazoa; phylum Mollusca; class Bivalvia; order Mytilida; family Mytilidae; genus Mytilus; species Mytilus edulis. The sequence continues at coordinate 11,154,830 of CM034352.1, forward strand.
CCTTCTGCGATGATTAAGCATACAGAAATAAAATACAAAAATAAGTAATAGGCGATGAACGTGGTTGTTAAATTTGATATATGCTTCTTTATTAAATATTTGTTTGTTTTGTTCTGATTGATATTGTAACACGGTGATGACTGCTGTACCCCTATTTTTGACCATTATACCTATTCTATATAATAAAGAAGATGTGGTATGAATGCCAATGAGGCAACTCTCCACAAGAGACCAAAATGACACAGTTATTAACAACTGATGTGTTAACACATCGTTGTCAATATAATGGACGTTGATGCGACTGTCATACAAGTGAGAGTTTTTGCGCTATATAAAACCAGGTTTCAATCCCCCATTTTCTACATAAGAAATTGTCTGTATCAAGTCAGGAATATGACAGTTGTTGTCCATTCGTTTGATGTGTTCTATCTTTTGATATGCCATTTAATTAGAGACTTTCCGTTTCCTCGGAGTTCAGTATTTTTGTTATTTGACCTTTTATTGAAACATGGAATTGCTCATTAGTACAGGGCTAAATTAATAAAATGTCGGAATGATATAGTACAATGAGAAACCTAAAGAGTAGATCATTAGTAATTTTCATAACATCTTTTGATATGATCCTTTAGACACTAAAAATGCCTTGCTATTCTTGTCAACGTTTTGATTTATTTGGCATTCTATCACTCTAAAGAACTGGTAGTTATGAATTTATTCCAACTAAAGTCGAAAGTCTAACAATGATTTACTATACACTGTGGTTTGTGTAGGTCGTTTGTTATTGAATATATAACATTTTTTCATTCCAAAAAAAAAAGAAACAGATATTTTTTTAATAAGGCAACTAAAACAATATCAGAACATATCCGAAAAAAAATCTGCTAAGCTTATCATAATGTTTTGAAATAACACAGCGTTTGCTACAAAAAAGGTTTCATAAGTTCAAATATATATATATTGAATATGTATTCTCACAGGAATTTTAAAACGAACAACAAGATAACGGATTTTATAAAGTAAAATAATAAAAAAACTGAACTCGAAAATTACATGTGAATGTTATAAAATTGATTTTAATACTAAGCAATTTGTTTTAGGTTATACAGTATGTCATTTAGCATTGTTTGCGGACCTTGTAGTCATTTGAACTTACGTACCATTGCACAGAAATGGTGCACATATTGTGAGAACGGTGTATGTGTTAAATGCGAACTTGCTCATAGGTCAATGGAGGTGAATGCAGACCACACACTGATATCAGTCGACCAGTATCTTTACATTAGAGATGTACCTGTTAACTTAGTATGTGATCAACATGACAAAAACTTTGATCTTTACTGCAAAACGCATGACGAACCTATATGCAGAGATTGCTTTTCCTTACAACACAAACAATGTTCTGATGTCGTTATGTCATTTGATGAGGCAACGAAAAATGCAAAACAGTCATCAGCCTTTGCGGATGTGGTTGATTCAATCGATGTCGCATTAGTTAACATGGAATATTTCATCAATAATCGCTATGAGGCGGTACAAAATATTGAATTAGAAGAACACTCTATTAGAAAAGAAATAAGTAAAATTCGTTTTAACGTAAACAAACATTTGGATGAACTTGAGAAAACCCTGTTTAGATGAGTTATCCAGGCGGTATGAAAAATACAAATCAAAATATGGAAAAATTCTGAAAAATTTGAATGAAACAGATATAAAATTCAAACTACTACAACAAAAAACCTCACAGCTGCAGAGTGTCGGGTCCGATTTACAGATATTTCTTGGAACTCGTCAGATCAACAAATTGATCCACGAAGAGATTCAAACTGCCAAAGCATTAACGAGTTCGATCCAGAATTATGCTTTAGAGGTAAAAATGCACCCGGGAATAATTTCATTTCTAAAGAATATCAATATTTTTGGAAAAATTAAAGTTACGGAAAACACCACCAGGTTAACATACAAAAGCTGACCAAGCTCAAATGATCCCTCTCGATTTCCCAGTGCTTCAATTGCGACGAAATGTCAAAATCAAAGGAAAAAAGAATGAGATGAATGTTTGCGGATGTGCGATTTTACCAAATTCTAATGTGTTGTTTGCCGATTATGATGGAAACAACGTAATAATGAAGTATAATGAAAACGGAAGGCACATTCGTGATATTTCTGTCTCTGAGAAACCGTTTGATTTGACAGTTATAGACTGCGACCGTATTGCAGTTTCATATAGTAAATATGTTGAAATATTAAATATAAAAATCAACAAAGTTCTTGCAAAGGTACCTTTCAAATGGGCCTGTTCGGGAATTTCATATCAGAATGGATCGTAAATGAAGGTATAGTGGAGATAGATATGTCAGGTAGCCGACTACGTACTATTGGTGGAAAATATGCTGGCCCATGTGTTAACTATATATGCACAACAAAAGACAGAATTTATTGTACGGACAGTGACAATAACTTAGTATACTGTTGTAGTATGAAATGTGAAGATATCTGGACATTCACTGACCAATCTCTCGACGGTGTACAAGGAATATCAGCTGACGACAATCAAAATCTGTTTGTTGTAGGTAGGAATTCTGAAATCCTTTTGATAATTCAATATGACGGGAAAGTCAGTTAAACGTTACTTACAAAATCTGAGGGAATAGAAAAACCAATCCCCCTGGACTATAATAAAGATAAGAATGTATTGTTGGTTTGTAGCCAAGTCAAGGGAGAAGCCTTTCTTTATAATGTAGTATAAATATGTTCATACTAAAAACTCCTTGTAAATATCATTCTTTATGTATGTTATTAAGTATTCAGAGGATGAAGTAAGAAATCTTCATGTTTTCAAATGACATAATTTTAAGGATTACCATATATCCATTTCGTATTTCACCTTTTCTTACACCTCGGCACATTATGAATATTATTTTTAATATTGTATGATGGAAATCCTATGAATTAATTATAATATTAATTATTTAGTAATTATTATTGCCTCAATTCCGTCATCTGCACATAATTAAATGTTTCCTTATATTTTAAGGTGTACATATTTGTTACAATTATACCCTATGGGTAAACAAATAATAAAGGAATATAAAAAACTGAAAATGAATTGAAAAAGAGGGACGAAAGATACCAAATGGACAGTAAAATTCATAAATCTAAAATAAACTGACAACGCCATGGCTAAAAATGAACAAGACAAACAGACAAACAATAGTACACATGACACAACATAGTAAACTAAAGAATAAACAACACGAACCCCACCAAAAACTAGGGGTTATCTCAGGTGCTCCGGAAGGGTAAGCAGATCCTGCTCCACATGTGTCACCCGTCGTGATGCTTATGTGATAACAAATCCGGTAAATAGTCTAATTCGGTAGGTTTCATTCATTAAAGGGAAGGGGATTGTAGTTACAACGTAAGTAAAAGAAGAGGGACGAAGGATACCAAAGGGACAGTCAAACTCGTAAATCTAAAACAAACTGACAACGCCATGGCTAAAAATGAAAAAGACAAACAGAAAAACAATAGTACACATGACACAACATAGAAAACTAAAGAATAAACAACACGAACCCCACCAAAAACTAGGGGTGATCTCAGGTGCTCCGGAAGGGTAAGCAGATCCTGCTCCACATGCGGCACCCGTCGTGTTGCTTATGTGATTACAAATCCGGTAAATAGTCTAAATCGGTAGGTCAAATTTATGAAAGGGAAGGGGATTGTGGTTACGACGTAAGGAACATATCCGATATCATTTGTGAAACGGTTATTCCATAACGGTCAACCAACTCGTGATGGCGTCCGTAAATTTACGAAGGGATGATTTCAACTTCACCATTTGGAACTCTTGGTTTAATAGCTTTCTTGTGAGCAGTAACCCTCTATCAAGAAAATCATGATAGGAAACGCAAGCACGGGAATATCGTATCAATTGGGAGATATATACCCCGTATGCAGGTGCTGCTGGAATGTTGCTACTTAGAAATGGAAAGTTCACAATTGGAAAGCTGAAATCATCTCTTTTGTCGTAAAGTTTTGTCTTCAACCGACCCTCATTGTCAATTTCTAGATGTAAGTCAAGATATGAAGCCGACTTAACTGTATCTGTAGTATCCTTTATCTCCAATTCGATGGGATAGATGCGATCCACATAGTCACCAAATTTTGAATTGTTTAGTGAAAGAACGTCATCTATATAGCGGAAAGTAGAGTTAAAGGATATTGCTAACTTCTTATCTTTCTTCCTAAGAAGTTCCTGCATGAAGTCAGCCTCATAATAATAAAGAAACAAGTCAGCAAGTAGAGGGGCACAGTTTGTTCCCATTGGGATGCCGACAGTCTGTTGAAAAACACTTCCTCCGAACGTAACAAATATGTTGTCAATCAAGAAATCAAGCATCTTGATAATATCGGTTTCAGAGAATTTTTTGTTTGAATCAGAATGGTTGTTTACAAAGTAGGATTTATCCCTCCCTAAGACAAGATACTTGTATCTACGTTGGCCATTCTTTTTTATGAAGCAAAGTAATACCAATTCTTTTAATTTGTCTTTTAGTTTGGAATGTGGAATACTTGTGTAAAGAGTAGAACAGTCAAATGTTTTAATACTGTTACAAGATGAAAGAGATTTAGATTGTATGTACTCTAAAAGATCTTTGGAATTTTTAAGTATCCACATCTGATTCACGCCACCTCTAGAATAGGCAGTTTCACAATAACATATGCGATATCATTTGTAAAACGGTTATTCCATAATGGTCAACCAACTACTGATGGCGTCCGTAAAATGTACGAAGGAATGATTTCAACTTCACCATTTTGAATATTGGTTAAATAGCTTCCTGGTGAACAGCAACCCTCTTGAACTTTGGATTTTAACTGGCTGTCAGTGACCTCGAGTACTCTCAAATCGTATTTTCTTTTTAATTTGACATGTTGATACTATTTGTAATGTTGTTTTTTTTTTTGTTATTTTGTTATGTAATGTTAACTTGCTATAAAACCAGGTTCAATCCACCATTTTCTACATTAGAAAATGCCAGTACCAAGTCAGGAATATGACAGTTGTTATCAATTCGTTTGATGTATTTGGACTTTTGATTTTGCCTTTTGATTTTGGACTCTCCTTTTTGAATTTTCCTCGGAGTTCAGTATTTTTGTGTTTTTACTTTGTATCTAGTCTATACACAAGCTTTGATTGTTTGGAAGTGCTATTAATTTTACTTTTTCGTACTTTTCTTACTTCTTACTTCTTCCTTCTTTTATACTGTATTTATATCAAACTTCCGGCACCTGCCAAAGTTGATGTTTTTTTTCTGAAATTGTTGAGCATTGCACAGCGGTATATTACTTTAACTTTAATTTTTCATCCCTTATTTTTATTAACTTCTTATTTACATTGTATCGTTAATCAAATGTATTTGTTCAGTGTATGATCATTTGTGTTACTACGTTTTTTGATTGAGTTAAGCCATTCTGTTTCTTTCTATGTTGTGATGTTACACTATAGTTACAGATAAGGGAGAAGGTTTTGTACCACTAAAACGTTTAATCCCGCTGCAATTGCTTCCGCCTGTCCTGTGTCAGGAATCTGATGTTCAGTAGTTGTCATTTGTTGATATATATATAAATATCAAAGGTACCAGAATTATAATGTAGTACGCCAGACGCGCGTTTCGTCTACACAAGACTCATCACTGACGCGCTTATCAAAATATTTATAAAGTCAAACAATTATAAAGTTGAAGAACATTGAGGATTCAAATTTCCAAAAAATTGTGCCAAATACGGCTAAGGTAATCTATGCCTGGGATAAGAAAATCCTTAGTTTTCGAAAAATTGAAATTTTTGTAAGCTTTCATAAGTGTTTCTCGTTTCTCGTGGTTTTTTTTAATAGATTAGACCGTTGGTTTTCCCATTTAAAGGGTTTTACATTAGTAATAATTTGGGACCCTTTATAGCTTGCTGTTCGGTGTGAGCCGAAGAAGACCGTACCTTGAATTATAATGGTTTACTTTTATAAAGTTTGACTTTGATGGAGATAAGAAAATAAGACCGTGTTTCTGTTTCATGCCCTATTGAAACCTATTTAAATCTTTGAACATTATATTGTAAGAATATAATTTAAATTAAAGTTATTTTAATATCAACAACAAAAAACTATTTAATGTCAACACGGTTCTGTTCACATGATATTATATGAATATTAATTCATCCTATATCATAAAATGAATGTCGTCAAAGGAGTGATATTATCATAGAAACTTAAGGAATATCAGGTCTAGGTGACAACTATAGGTAAGATACAAATTCAGATTTATGGCTAGAACGGCTTAAATTGTGTTATTTTTATTTATTAGATTAGATGATACCGATTTAAAATAAATCACTAATGTTGATTTAATAATGCGAACATATATTGAAATATAGTGTGGAATCGCTTTGCCATATTATTCCGAATGTATACAAAAAAGTAAAATTACAAAGATACTGAACTCCGAGGAAAATTCAAACGGAAAGACCCTAATCACATGGCAAAATTAATTGACAAACACATCAAACGATGGGACAACAACTATCATAATCCTGACTTGGTATAGGGAAATTTCAATAAATGAAATGAAATTTAGTTTGTGGTGATTACGTACTTTCTGGAAAGGATGAACGCCATATATACGCAAATATTACCACCAAATTCATTAGAAGATATAAGATTTAGACATAACGGCCATGTCATATTTAGATGTGCAGATGTTTGAAAACAAATGATTATTTTGTCAAATAGTTTCAAATTGGGAGGTGTTTTCGAAAATGTTTAAGACTGACGAACGTCTGGCAATGAATGACATATCTGGGGAAATCTCAAATCGACCCCGCTGCATGTCAATCACATATACCAAAGACAGCTTTTTTTTTAAAGAAGTAAGTATTTATATTGTATTTCGTGATAATGACACTAACTGTTATATCAACTGTTCTGTTTATATGATTTTCTTACTGTAGAAATGTTTTGAATTAATGCAGATGTTTGTACAATGTTAACAGTTTATTTACGGTATCGAAACACCTTTAATAAGTACGATTATTTTTGATAAGAAAGTAGAAAAATAAGGCGTGAACACTGACATGAGATGATTGCATGAAGAATACTTACATAAGAAGGAGTTTATTATCATTTAAATCAATCTTGGATGCGTGCCTATTTCTTTTTTTTTTTTTTTTTTTTGGTTTAATTAGTATGCCTGCACTTTAACGTATACTATTACTTTAAATGCTACGTTTTATCAAACTATTATACACTGAAAGGAGTCAAATGTTTGTTTGTTAAAATCGGTCAGTAAAACTATTGAAGTGATAATATGATAATATCATTCATTTTTAACACCTATAAACGTGTAAATTCTTCTTAAATATTTCCTGTTTACAACTACATTGGTCGTCAACTGAACAGGCTAAGGGATCCTGTTAAAAAAGAAAACCATATTTTACCTTTGATCAACAATTAGTTTCCAACATATTTCCAAATTTTAAAACCCATCTAACTCTATACATGAAAATCAACTTAATTAGTAATCAATAGGTTACACTAAGCGTTTGCATTGTACAAAACACACATAATAGATTTAAATTATTATAACAGTGTTTAATATTTGTACATGTCAAAATATGTTATTATTTTGTAGAAGAAATCACTTAAACAATTTTTATTTAGAAAAATATAAGAACGTGTACGAATAATCATTCTACCTGCGCTATTTGATGTTTAAAACAATTCAGTGCATTGATCTAGTAGTGATATTTAACTTCTCATGTAAGTCTTAAAGACTCCAAACATTTTGACAGGGGTGATAATGGTGGCACGATAGTATTTTCTGGTTTATTGGCATAATGGTAGCTTTTAGAATGTTCATCTCTTTCTAACACTGCTCAAAATTCTTCATATACAGTTAACTGCAGTACTTTTGATATCATATTCCGAGATTTATTTGCATATATATTATGACCGTTTACAGTTTGAGCTACTTTTAGAAACCTAAGGATTGTTTTACTTTGTGTTGAATGTTCTTGTGTTTGTTAGCTTCGAGCATAATGAAAGAGACACTCATTTTAGAAATAGGTATCTTGTAAAGACAGATTGGTAACTTTAGTGTTATACTTTTCTGTGCGTTTTTTTTTTTTTTTTTTTTTTAACACGATTGAATTTTCATGACCACTTTTGAGTTTGAATATCATTTTGGTATATTGCACCGCTCTTTCTTGCACCTTCTTACTAATTTGACGTAAGAGACCATCGATAGGTTTGACTATTTGTGATGCTTAGTATTTGTACTGTTTTGTATACTTTCCGCCTTTTCTTCATATTTCCTTTCCACCATGATATTGTAAATTCCTCTACGACTTTTAGGAGTTTTGAATGTTCGATGGATATTTTTCGCCTCTACTTTAAATGAAACTCAACTCATCATAGATACCTAACATAACATCGGGTACGCAAGGCGCTCGTTTCGTCTCCATGAGACTAATCAGTGGCGCTAGATTAAAAAAGGCATAGTCGAGACAGTGTTTTTAGATATTTATCTGCTGATTCAAGAATGTTATTAGTTTTACGGATTATCCCTTATAAGTAAAGACAACAGTAGTATACCGCTGTTCAAAAGTCATAAATCAATTGAGAGAAGAAAAAACTCCGTGCTACATGTTAAACCCAAGGGAAAAACATCTCCTTTAAGAGGAATACCTAAGAGCAACAGAAAAACTGAAGTGCAACAATTTTTTATAACAAATGCCATATTTCTGACTTGGTACAGTACATTTGAAAACAAAAATGGTGGGTTGAACCTGGTTTAATGGCTAACCAAATCTGCCGCTTATATGGCAATGTTAAAAAATATCGTTAAAATTACAACATTATGTGACAGAAATACAGCACAAACAAACGCAGGAATACTCATCACAAAGAAACGCACAAATACGTAATATAATGGTCGTTATCACATGAAAACCACAAAATAACAACGAATATCTTCCATTGACGACAGACAACACAGGACATCACAAACAGTGAAGTATTTTAGTAAGGAATATTTAATCTGGAAATCTATACAATAAATGTAAAAGGTATTTTCACGATACTGGTTCAAACAATTATAATGGTATAGAATAAACTGATAAGTGTTTTTTATCAATACATCTTAGATCTTTTTAAAGCGATAGTTTGTGGTTAAATTTCAAAAAATGTCAAGCGGTCTTGTGTCATTTAACATTTCCAAAAACATTCTTTTTTATTCATCATTTCTTTATGTTTTATACTTTTCATACAATAATACAAAAGTGATTCAAATTTCGATATGGTTGCTTTTGAATTTTTTTTACATATGATACGATCGAATGCATAATACGCATAAATATGGACCACTTGAATATAAGTAGGTATTTAATAAACAAAGATGAATTAACTTCATGACGCAAGCGGGACGGGATGAATGCATTATTAAAACATCACGCGTTATCAAAATTGCCTATTTCATATTAATGATTTATCGTGTTTTCTTTGCAAATTGGAACCTAACTCTTATAATCTATGAATCCCAAAATAAGGAAGAAAATACAATCGTGTAATATAGCTTCAATTTTACAAATGCTTTATCTTACATATCTGTCGCTGTTATTATCATTTTACAAAAGATGGTATAACTATCAAGTTTTGGTTCTTTATCTTTTGTATGAGTTAAATACCCAACATACATTACGCTTAAAATAATCGAGATAGTATTGTCACAATAAAGTATTCCGCAATGAAGTTAATATTTTGAATAAAGATGTGGCATAAATCTGAATTCTGTGATTAATAGTTGATAGAAAGTCATCATTTGAACTAATTTACCTGGCTTATGTTAATACTAGTACTATTGTTTTAGGTACAAAAGTATGTCATCAGATATTCTTTGCGGACCCTGTGGTCGTACCGACAAACATGGAAATGCACAAGAATGGTGCTACAATTGCATGGAAGGTTTTTGTCATGACTGCGAGCAGGTTCACAAATACCGGAATGTCACTCGAGATCACAAATTAATACCAATTGACGACTTTCATGAAATAGAAAATGATCGTGTCAATATAAAATGTGATAAACATGAAAAAGTGTTTTACCTTTATTGTAAAACACACGACGTTGCTGTTTGTGTTGACTGCTTGCCCTCACAACACAAAAATTGTAATGCTTCCGTCATTTCTATACACGAAGCAGCAAAAAATGCAAAGAGATCTACAGCATTTGAAGATTTAGATGATTCAATAGGCAATGCTTTAGATGCAATTAAACATTTCAACAACAGTTGCAATGCAGCGGGTCGTAGTATTGAACTGCAAGAACAGACTGTCAAGAAATCAATTCGGGAAATGCGATTTAAAATAAACAAAAAGTTGGATGAAATTGAAAAAAAAATGTTAGATGAGTTGTCAGAGCAATATGGAAATTGTAAATCAAAATATACAGAAGTCCTGAATCAGGTGAATACAATGGATAAGAAAATACAGGGACTCCGAGAACAAACATCCCAACTGAAACATATCGGATCTAACATAAAGGTATTTCTAAGAACTCTTCAGCTCAACAAATTAATCCAGAACGAGGTACAAACCGTCAAATTGGTGACTACCACAATGCAGGAATACAAGTTCGGTGTTGAAATACATCCGAGACTTATTTCATTAGTAAATGATGTTGATAACTTTGGAAAGATTAAAGTTGATGAAAAAACCATGAGTTTGCCATTCAAGGATGCAAAGGTTGGCCAAGCTCAGATGGTACAAATAGCTGCGGATCAATCTTTTAATCGTACAAGGCTACAGTTGCGACAAAAGTTCAAACTCAATCGAAAAAAGAATGTTTGTGCTTGTACAGTTTTACAAAACGGCCAGTTATTGATTGCAAATGTCCATAGCTACGTGTATAGCGAAATAATGGAGTATAATGAAGATGGAAGGCATATCCGAGACATACCAGTACCTGGGAAATTGTTTGATTTGACAGTTATAGACAATAATCGCATAGCAGTTACATATGGTAATCATATGATGATAATGGATATCGAAAACAACAGGGTTGACACAAAAATAACCTTCGAAAGGAGGTGTTTAGGAATTTCATATGAAAATAAAATAATTTATGCATTAGTCGTTAACGAAGGAATCGTGAAGTTTGATACGTCAGGGAATCGATTACACACCATAGACTGTAAGTTTATTGATCCGGAAAATGTTTGCTGTATAACTACAACAAAAGACAGGATATATTGTACCGACTATTACGAAAATGAAATTTATTGTTGTAGTATGACAGGAAAATACATTTGGACATTTACTGACAAATTTCCTGTCAATACTCAAGGGATATCAGCTGACAGTGAGCACAACCTGTTTGTTGTCCGGAGAAATTCTAACCACCTGATAATGATAAAACACAATGGGACAGTCAGTAAGGTGTTACTTACTGAATCGGACGGTTTGAACAATCCAGTCCCCGTACACTATAACAGAGATAATAAATTACTGTTGATTTGTAACGAATCAAATGAGGATGCGTTTTTGTATAGTGTTGTATAGATATTGGAAAGGAAATATGCATTTAATCTAATTTTATCTTTTTTACGTGGCGGAATTGATGTTAAATGTGTCTTATAGAAAAACAGATAGAACTATTCAAACCAATCATTGTACGTTGGAAAGGAACATGCAACACTATAATCAAATCTTAGAGAATGTAGCGAAAAATAATCTGCTATACATACATTATGATATATCATTCAATAAATTATTTGTCTAAACAGTTTATGTTGCAGATTCGAGAACTTGATGTTTAGTAGTGTCGTTTGTTGATGTGTTTCTCGTTTCTGTTTTTTTTTTTTTTTTATATATAGTATACCGTTGGTTTTCCTGTTTAAATGGTTTTTTTTGCGCCTGTCCCAAGTCAGGAGCCTCTGGCCTTTGTTAGTCTTGTATTATTTTTAATTTTAGTTTCATGTGTATAATTTGGAGTTTTTCATTATCTTGTATATATATTTGTTTAGGGGCCAGCTGAAGGACGCCTCCAGTTTTTCATTAGCTAGTATATATATTTGTTTAGGGGCCAGCTGAAGGACGCCTCCGGGTGCGGGAATTTTTGAAGACCTATTGGTGACTTTCTGCTGTTGTCTGTTCTATGGTCGGGTTTATGTTTCTTTGACACATTCTTCATTTTCATTTTCAATTTTATTACGCTTTTTTTAAATTTTTTGGGGCCCTTAAATGTTTAAATTCCGGTGTGAGCCAAATTCCGTGTTGAAAACCAATCAAAGTATACTTTTACATATTGTGACTTGGTTGGAGAGTTTTTCCATTGGCATATATCTATTAAGCTTGTTACAAATTAGGAGACGTAGTGTGATTACCAATGAGAAAACCAGAAATCAAATCAAGTAAATTTAATCAATTGGAAAGAACCGTGCGGCGGCAAAAAATGAAAGCTATAAAAAAAAAAAAACGCCATGAAGCAATTCAAACAAATTACATCAAAACAACTTACGTAAATATATAAAAATATGAAGATGTGGTATGATTGCCGTTGAGACAACTCTCAACAAGAGACCAAATTACACAGACATTAACACCTATTGGTTACCGTGAGGCCTTCAAAAATGGGCAAAGTCCATACCACATAGTCAGTTATAAAAGGCCACGAAATGAAAAATGTAAATTATTTTAAACGGAAAACTAACGCCTTTATTTATGTGAAAAATAATGAACGAAAAACAAATATGATATACAACAACAAACAACAACCACTGATTTACAGGCTCCAGTCTAGGGACATGTACATACAGAATCTGTTGGATTGATATCGTTGGAATGTGCACAAGCTGAAGATGATAGACATGAACCAATTACAATCACCGAAAAAAATATTCTCCTGACTTGAGTTAGGCTCATCAAGAATGTAGCGGAGTTGAACATGGTTATGAGCGCTCGAACCTCCCAGTGTTTTAATAGTAAGAAAAGATAAAAAAAAGAATTGTAAAATATTAATTACAATTGGCTAAACTTAAAAGATCCGAAGGAAAAAAATGTTAACACAAATACCGAATTCCAAATGCAAAGTCCACAAAAACGACATAATCAAACTTTATCAACCAACAGAACGATTGAAAAACAATTGCTATATTCCTGGCTTGGTACATGCTTTTTCTGAAGAAATGTGTGTTAGACCTAGTTTAAAGATAGCGGAATCAACTTTGTGAATAGTTCGATGCGAAATTAGATGAGCAACTCAAACAGACATATAAGATGAATTCGACAACAATTGGGATCCAGCAGACAAAACTGTGTATACATAAGTCACAGACAAGCAACACAACTGACTTGAAAATAAAAGAAAAAAACATTTAAAGATCCTATAACGAATCTAAGAAAAATGTTCTGTAGTTGATAGTTAATCTGATATCTAGTCGATGGTATATTGACAAAGAAGTCGATAAAAACACATTTGATGGTACAAAAGAGGGTCGAAAGATACCAGAGGGACAGTACAACCGCATGTTTTATACACTGTATAGATAAAAATTAAAATAACAAAAATACTGGAATCAGAGGAAAATCAAATAGGGAAGTCCCTAATCATAGCAAAATTCAAATTACAAAACACATAAAAAACGAATGAACAATAACTGTCATATTCCTCACTTAGTACAGGCATTTTCAAATTTAGAAAATGGTGGATTTAACCTGGTTTTATAGCGCTAAACCTCTCATTTTGTATGACAGTGTCATCAAATTCCGTTATATTGACAGTGATGCGTGAACAAAACGACATAATAAATAAAATAGTCAAAATATTGGTACAGCAGTCATCATCGTGTTACAATTTTAAAAGGAACAATTGCTTCGCTTGTCTGTATTTTATACGTCACATATTTTTGTCGATCAATGTTTATACAAACAAATATAAAATTTCACATAGGCCACTATTTGACCATTAGAACTTCCTGGTTTATTATATGGCTTGTAAGCAGTAAACCTCTCAAGAAAATCATGATAGAAAATACCAGCTCTCGAATAAAGTATAAACTGGGAGATGTATGCTACGTTTGTAGCACTGCATTTGTAGTTAGTAAATATATGAACGTGCAATTACATCCAAATGACTGATAGATGATAGTGTAACCAAGGAAGGAAATGAATATAAGTCTGTACAATAACAGGCAATTACTTTAGATTGTTTACTCCATATCCGTTGATCAAACCACCTATTTTAATCCTCCACAGGACTATGAGGAAATACTTTGATTCCAGTACACTACTTGGAGGAAAATATGTATACAAGAGTTTGAATAATGTCTTAAATGAATTACACTTAATGGATACGTTTTTACATGAGGCTTATGAATATCAACAGACAAAGTTTTATTACATTCAATACGACGATAGATGAAGAAAAATGAACAATTGGAGGAGTAAATTAATGAACACCCTCAATTAATTCTACAATCATTTGAAGGTTTTATAAACGTACAATGTAATGAAACTGATAAAAAGGTCAACTCCGCAGCCGGCACCATGCAACTCCTTTTCTTTATCAAACGCAATCAATATACTGTACTATCTCTTACCACTTCTTCACAAATTCACTTATAGACGCTAGGGAAATATAGAACCTTCAATAACTATTAACATATTGCTCCTCCTTGCGTTCAGATAACTTGTTTCACATATAAGGCATTTCAAATACATCACCCCCTAGTTTTTGGTGGGGTTCGTGTTGCTTAGTCTTTAGTTTTCTATGTTGTGTCATGTGTAGTTTTATTTGTCTGTTTGTCTTTTTCATTTTTAACCATGGCGTTGTCAGTTTTTTTTTCGATCTATGAGTTTGACTGTCCCTCTGGTATCTTTCGTCCCTCTTATTTTATGTATTACAGCGGCCTGTTTCACAAACAAATCGACGAAAGGGATCGAAAATTATAAGTCGACTTTTAGGGAATATTTGTTTCAAAGATGATAGCAGATATGTTACTTATGACGTAACTACATCCTTTTCCATAATGTGACCTACCTAATTATACTTATTTCCGCGTTTTGCAATTTGTGTATGGTTTTTTAAGATAATATTTATTTGAAACTTGAGAGAGAAAAAATAGTGACTATTTCCTTTTAACTAATTGGCAACAGTAATTCTACAAAAGAAGTTGAAAAACGCCTCCATTTGAATTATTGCCAATATATTTTTTAACAAGGAAGAAAACTACACCTAGGGAAACAACATCTTGTTATATCAATTTCCCAAAATTATCACATTTAAAAAAAAAAATAGTTTTAAAGTAAAAAAAAAATCACTTTATTATTTGAACTCTAGTCTGGTATAATAGTAGTTTTTGTAAAGTAAATATTTTCTTTACATGATATTCAACACATTTTGTGTAATCATTGTTTTCAAAATGAGACAGTCATGATAGAAATTTAAAGACTGCTATCAATCATTTTAACTTTTTAAATGTATGAACTCTTTGGTAAAAATCTCATCTCTAAAAAGATTTTATTCAGTATTTCTCGTTAAGAACAATTTAATCGGTATTGTTTAAGAAACCGATACCACTTACAATTTCTACCTCATAATTTTTTTTTTTGAGGTATTATAAATAATCATCCAAAACGATCTTCCTCCGTACAAAACTTAAAGAATTTTTTTTAGTGTATGTCTGATATAAGAAAATCCTTAGTATTTCGAAAAATTCAAAGATTTGTAAACAGTAAATTTATAAAAATGACTATATAATTGATATTCATGTCAACACCGAAGTGCTGACTATTGAGCTGGTGATACCCTCGGGGACAAAACGTCCTGCAGCAGTGTCATCGATCCAGTTGTGTAAATAGTTATCAAAGGCACAAGGCTAATAATTCAATACGTCAGACGCGTTTTTCATCTACATAAGACTCATCAGTGATGCTCAGATGAAAATAGTTATAAAGCCAAACAAGTACAAAGTTGAAAAGCATTGACCCAAAATTCCAAAAAGTTGTGCCAAATACGGCTAAGGTAGTCTATGTCTGATATAAGAAAATCCTTAGTATTTCGAAAAATTCAAAGATTTGTAAACAGTAAATTTATAAAAATGACTATATAATTGATATTCATGTCAACACCGAAGTGCTGACTACTGAGCTGGTGATACCATCGGGGACAAAACGTCCTGCAGCAGTGACATCAATCCAGTGGTGTAAAAAGTTATCAAAGGTACCAGGCTAATAATTTGATACGACAGACGCGCGTTTAGTCTACACAAAACTCATCAGTGACGCTTAGATCAAAATAGTTAAAAAGCACACACAATAGTAATGAAATCAGGTACGGCTAGGAAATTGAAATTATCTTGTAGAAAAGTAAAATTACCTTAAAAGGATTCGCCGTGTTAAACATTAAAATCTTCCAACTTATCCCTAAATAGTTTGTATTGTAGACTTTCTCTATGTGTATTTTTCGTTATTTATTTTTCTGTTCTTTCCCACATCTGAATAAGCAAATACTTTAATTCAAAAGGATTCAGATAGAAACATTTGCCAGTTATACACTGAATCAATACAGCTACTAAAGTAGTGTAAAACGGTATAATTAAAATACTCTACTTCAAGGTATATAAGAAAAGGGGAAGTCCATAACACTGAACAAATCAAATGGTTTCAATCAACGAAAATGGTCAACAAGAGTGCACACGCTGAACTGTCTCGCCTTCTTCACTAATCATTGATATTATGTTGATAGTCCTAAATATAAAGCTTTATTACAACTGTCACATAAACTCAACATTAATGTGGTCAAGGTCAGATGAACCATGCTAGGCAGGCATGTACAGCTAACAATTCTTCCTTATAACAAATATAGTTGATCTATTGCTTATTAATTAAGAAAAACAGACCAAAACACAAATACTTAACACTAAGCAATGAACCGTGAAAAGCATTGAAAAAGACACATGAGAAATTTATTGTCGAAATCCGGATATGGTGAGAAAAAAATAGCACCTCATGTTTGTGGTTTAACATCTTTGCCGCAAGTTTATTGTTTTTTTGTTTGGTATTAATATTTAGATCCATTTGTTAAATCTTATCTGATCAATTTATTTGGCAATCGTTAATAGCAGTCAGCAGGGTTAACGAACATCTGTTATTCAACCCGTTAGTCAAATGCGTTTTGTTAAATTTTACTTTTTCACTTTTTTTTTGTCTTTTGAAAAATGTTGTTGGTGCTGTTTTTAGATCCCCTAACAAAACTTGTTTCACAGGCACCCGCACAAAATTTCGGTATCTTGTATCATTACTACAAACTAGTTACATACGTTTTTATTTCCACAAACCCGTCTGTTAATTTAGATATAACACAACTTCAGTGCAATCAAAAAATATATATTCACAGTTGCCTGTGATTTCATGATATCGCTTTTACCATTTGAGTGTTAATCCAAATGCATGTGTTCGTTGTTTAATATTAAACATATATAAATAATAAACGATTCTCAATTTGAATTAAAAAAAAAAAAACTTTTTGTTTTTGCTTCGCAGCATGAAATGTACATTTTATATTTGTTTTGTTATTAACTATATGCACGAATGATAATCCAATATTATTGTAAAAGGTATTTTTAAATGACACAAATAAACTTAAACTGGTTTTATCCTGAGCATGCGTTTTGCCTATGATCCAAAGTGAAAGTTAGGACAAAAAATGACATAATATTGTAATGGATACCAACGGTATGTATTATTTATATTCTATCTGTAACATAAGTTGCTTAATTATAACTAAACTCACAAAATAAACCTTCTGTGAATGGAATAAATCAAATGCATATAATAAGTCATGTTGTTTATAGTTTAGTGAAGTGATATTCGTCATGGTGAATAATTCCGGTACAGTATCTTATTTAAAATGACAAACATAATTCAGCATAAGAACTGACATCAACGTGTATGTATACAACGGAAGCTAACTTACTATGCTGTTTCAAATAATCCCTTTACAAAACAAAAATAGCTAATTGTATTTATAGAAACATCTAGCACTAATTTTTTTTTGGTTACAAAATCAATATTATATAACAGTACTTCTGTTTAATTGATGATATATGATAAAGAAAATCATGATCAAACCTGTTTTCATAGCTAGCTTATCCCCTCTACTTGTTCGACAGTTGTGAATAGATCCATTATATTCATATATTATAATATATGAACATATTTTTATTGAGTTTTCATTCCTGTAGTTTTAGATCAAGAAAAATTAGAAAACTGCTCAAAGGGCATTTACCAACTTTTTGACACCGGAGGATGGGGAAGAAAAAAGGAACAACGGCAATCGGAAGTATTGTTTATGGAATGGGCCAGTGCTGTTACTGGTAAAGGTGCGAGGTTTAATTGTGGTGGATTTGCAGAAGGATCAGAAATGGGTGGTAGCGACAGAGATTTAACTGTGGTAATTCCAAATATGGTAGTTTTGGTCAATGATAGTTCTGAGATAAATGATAGTCTAGTACCCGGTCATACAGTCTTCCAAATGTGTGAAGAAGGTCATCGTTCTTGTTACGCAGAATTGAGACTTGAAACAGCGGAGACAGCGGAAGTGAACTTAGTGGCATCTCAAACATGCAGTTTAAGTCAACTTCTAGAAGTTTTTCCGGATGGATCAAAGTATATTACTAGTAAACTGGTAGTGGAAAAAGTATTAAAAATGATGCGCAATATTCGTTTGAGAGATGCAATATCGGTTGATATAAATGGACCATGTGGTGCCTACAAATTTAGTGCCGGGGATTTTGGAACAGGTTTCGAAGATAACGTGTACGCTATAAAAGGAAGTGCATGGCCTCCAACTGCAACTGAATGGTTACAAAGATCCAGACGTTTTGATTGGCCCTCGAATGATGTTATACACCAAATAGCTGATTTAGGGTGTCTTTTTGTGCCTTTGGGGGATATATATTCTGATAATCAACACAGAGAATGGCGAATGTCTTTTGTTCTTGCCGAGAGACTTTTGATCTGGAACCTAAATGAAACACAAAGTTACTGCTACCTTATTCTTAAATTATTTTTGAGAATGAACAAAAAAATAACAAACACTATTCTAGATAGTTTCATGATGAAAACGGTGTTATTCTGGGTGGCTGAGGAAACAGAAAAGTCATCCTGGAAAGCTGAGAATCTTATATTTTGCTTAGAGGCATGTATGAAAAAACTGTTGTACTTTCTACAGAAGAAAGAATTACCGCATTATTTTGTTAAAAACAACAATCTTCTTCATGGAAAGATGGGTGATGGGGATAGAATTTACGCGATCGAAGTAAAAATCGATTCAATGTTAGGTAATTTGACAACATATGTACATGAACTAGTTGGCATTATATGTAATGGTTCGGATTGCATTATTTGCAATGACATATCATTATCTGACATGTTTCATATAGACGTGTTGGATGGATGGCTGACCAGATATAGTCTTCATTTGCCAGTATATGCGAACACTCTTCATCTGTTTGAACTGGCCATGTCGTTTTTCAGCATAGCAGATATAGATGTTATCCAGGAAAACTTCGAAAACATTCCTCAAACCATTTTAAAAGAGCATGTACAGCTAGCATTCCAAATTATTTACAGTCGACTTGGCTTGGGATTGTATAAGCATTACTTGACAAACGAAACTGTTAGGGATGGCAAAGTGGAAGTGGACTTGTTAATAGAAGTGGAACGGCTTCTTCGTTTTGGTTTGGAGAAAGATGCCATGACCGGTAAGCTTCAGCTGGTGAAAAGAGCCTCACTCCTTAGATATGACATGTCAACATGGAGACTCACTCCTTAGTTATGACATGTCAACATGGAGTCTCACTCCTTAGTTATGACTAGTCAACATGGAGCCTCACTCCTTAGTTATGACATGTCAACATGGAGCCTCACTCCTTAGTTATGACAAGTCAACATGGAGACTCACTCCTTAGTTATGACATGTCAACATGGAGCCTCACTCCTTAGTTATGACATGTCAACATGGAGCCTCACTCCTTAGTTATAACTAGTCAACATGGAGCCTCACTCCTTAGTTATGACATGTCAACATGGAGCCTCACTCCTTAGTTATGACTAGTCAACATGGAGCCTCACTCCTTAGTTATGACATGTCAACATGGAGCCTCACTCCTTAGTTATGACATGTCAACATGGAGCCTCACTCCTTAGTTATGACATGTCAACATGGAGCCTCACTCCTTAGTTATAACTAGTCAACATGGAGCCTCACTCCTTAGTTATGACATGTCAACATGGAGCCTCACTCCTTAGTTATGACATGTCAACATGGAGCCTCACTCCTTAGTTATGACATGTCAACATGGAGCCTCACTCCTTAGTTATGACATGTCAACATGGAGCCTCACTCCTTAGTTATGACTAGTCAACATGGAGCCTCACTCCTTAGTTATGACATGTCAACATGGAGCCTCACTCCTTAGTTATGACATGTCAACATGGAGCCTCACTCCTTAGTTATGACATGTCAACATGGAGCCTCACTCCTTAGTTATGACAAGTCAACATGGAGACTCACTCCTTAGTTATGACTAGTCAACATGGAGCCTCACTCCTTAGTTATGACAAGTCAACATGGAGCCTCACTCCTTAGTTATGACATGTCAACATGGAGCCTCACTCCTTAGTTATGACTAGTCAACATGGAGCCTCACTCCTTAGTTATGACAAGTCAACATGGAGCCTCACTCCTTAGTTATGACATGTCAACATGGAGCCTCACTCCTTAGTTATGACATGTCAACATGGAGCCTCACTCCTTAGTTATGACATGTCAACATGGAGCCTCACTCCTTAGTTATGACATGTCAACATGGAGCCTCACTCCTTAGTTATGACAAGTCAACATGGAGCCTCACTCCTTAGTTATGACAAGTCAACATGGAGCCTCACTCCTTAGTTATGACATGTCAACATGGAGCCTCACTCCTTAGTTATGACTAGTCAACATGGAGCCTCACTCCTTAGTTATGACTAGTCAACATGGAGCCTCACTCCTTAGTTATGACATGTCAACATGTAGCCTCACTCCTTAGTTATGACATGTCAACATGGAGCCTCACTCCTTAGTTATGACATGTCAACATGGAGCCTCACTCCTTAGTTATAACTAGTCAACATGGAGCCTCACTCCTTAGTTATGACAAGTCAACATGGAGCCTCACTCCTTAGTTATGACATGTCAACATGGAGCCTCACTCCTTAGTTATGACATGTCAACATGGAGCCTCACTCCTTAGTTATGACTAGTCAACATGGAGCCTCACTCCTTAGTTATGACAAGTCAACATGGAGCCTCACTCCTTAGTTATGACATGTCAACATGGAGCCTCACTCCTTAGTTATAACTAGTCAACATGTAGCCTCACTCCTTAGTTATGACTAGTCAACATGGAGCCTCACTCCTTAGTTATGACAAGTCAACATGGAGCCTCACTCCTTAGTTATGACAAGTCAACATGGAGCCTCACTCCTTAGTTATGACATGTCAACATGGAGCCTCACTCCTTAGTTATGACATGTCAACATGGAGCCTCACTCCTTAGTTATGACTAGTCAACATGGAGCCTCACTCCTGATGGAGCCTCACTCCTTAGTTATGACATGTCAACATGGAGCCTCACTCCTTAGTTATGACATGTCAACATGGAGCCTCACTCCTTAGTTATGACATGTCAACATGGAGCCTCACTCCTTAGTTATGACATGTCAACATGGAGCCTCACTCCTTAGTTATGACATGTCAACTGTGGATTTGACAGTCAAGTAGCCAACCAAAAAGAATGTTTGGATTAAGAATTAAGAAATGAAGTTTCTAGTGATTATCTAACAACTAATTCTTGCAAGCCTTAAGATTGATTTGAAATTTGTAGATCTTATCTTACAGGGAGTAAAATAGAACAGCCATACAAACAGCAATCTTACCTTAGCTTCAGTTTTTCAAATTACTATACTTGTCATTTTAGAATCGAAATAAATCATGCAAGCTGTTATTTTGTACATAAAAATAAAACAATTCACATTTAGATAGATATAGGAAGATGTGGTGTGAGTGCGAATGAGACAACTCTCCATCCAAATAACAATTTAAAAAATTAAACCATTATAGGTCAATGTACGGCCTTCAACACGGAGCCTTGGCTCACACCGAACAACAAGCTATAAAGGGCCCCAAAATTACTAGTGTAAAACCATTCAAATGGAAAACCAACGGTCTAATCTATATAAAAAAAACAAGAAACGAGAAACATATATAAATTACATAAACAAACGACAACTACTGTACATCAGATTCCTGACTTAAGACAAACATTTGCAGCAGGATTTAACGTTTTAATGGTACCAAACCTTCTTCATTTTTCTGAAACAATAGCATAACATCACAACATAGAAAAACACACGATAAAATATCAATTGGCAGGCTTAACTCAATAAAAAAAATTGTATGTTTCTTTTATTTAGACGTCAACAGACTTATGAACACACATTCAGTGACACTGTTGAGCTTTACATTGATTCTCACATTAGTCCTGTGTACATGATGTAACATCACAGCATTATTAACACGTCACATGATACTTAATAGCCAATAACATAACAACTATAACAAGGTCAGTGTGTCCTTCAGAAATGTAATGTTAATCTGTCAATATCCATCAGATCATCTGTTAACTGTAAAGAGAAAAGGGAGGTAATTCATTATAATGGAAAGGAATATACAATTGGTCACAAAAAAAAACAGATTGTAAAAATATTAATCTAAAATTAACTGTACTGTGCCTGAAATTCATTCGATAATGGTCACAACTACTAATTAATTTGTAATTTTGTTCAGATTCATAATTCTTAATTTACACAATATATGTATGACATGTAGATAGGTTGTTGATATTAACAAAGTTTTTTAGATGGAAGCAGTAAATTGTATTTTACCTGTTCAAGTGATGTTCCAATACGTTTGGCAATCTCAGTTTTCTCCATCATACTAAGATGTAAATACTTCCATAACAAATCACCATCTAAAATATTCTTTTGAGGATTCCTTAACTCTTGTCTAATACTCTGTACAGCTCTAAAATATAAAAAAAAAAATACATTCTAAAATTTCTGATGAACAGGTACAACAAAGGTTTATACCTTACTTACTCTAATCTTCCTCTATGTTGATTCTGTAGACAACATGAAAAGTTGTAAAAACAGAAATAAATAAATGGAAACTGCTATGATCCTGCTTCCATATGACATTAAAAAGGGACATAACTCAAGAACAGAAAAGTGCAAACTCAAATTCAAACTCAAATTTTGGATTGTACAGACATACCTACATAGACAAGGGTTACACTTAAAGCCCCTGTCACTTAGCTGCATGGGCATAAAAAGTGATGGATATCGCTCATGGAAAGATTAGAACAGTAGTTTGAATTATTTCATATTAAGGTATGGTGGGGAAAAATTAACATTCATAAAGCACTATTGCTAAAAATTGCATTTGTCTTTAGAACGAAACTTGCGTTTTCAGTATGAGGATAAAATGAGCTCAAATTGAATATAGGTCTCTACATTTGCACAATTTTATGTTAAACTGCAGTTTATATTTCATGGAAATTATGTTGCCGGTTCTGTACATGTTTAAAAAAAAAACCCAAAAAAATGCTTCTAGTAAATGTTACCAACTATCCTTGTAAGACATAAATTTAGACCAACAGCTAAAAACTTTAAAGTGCCAGCAAAAAAAATCAAAAAATATTGTTTTGGGGCATTTAGTAAGTTGAAACAGAGGTTATATGGCATTGAAAATAAAAAGTTTTAAAGTGCCTTTTGATCAATTTTTAAAAGTATTTTTCAACACAGGGCATTGAAAATGTACTTTTTAAATGTATAAAACCAATTAAAAAACTTATTTTATTGAAATGTGGATTCTTTATTGATTGCAAATATATATATTTACTTTTAATAAAAATTCAAATGACTAAAATAGACATAATGCATGTAATGATTGATGGGAAATAAACAATGGTTTGTTATAATTAAAAGTTTTAAAATTTTAAAACTGTTTCAAGCCAATTCCAGATTAAAAAAAAAAGTGAACTAATCTAAATTGTTGATTAATTACAGATGATTATTGGCTATTTATCAAGTAAATTATAGGCCATACTTGAATACCTTTTATATATTCATATTTTCTTTTTTAAGATCTTATTAATCCATTAATCATTTGTCTTTCATATATAATTTACAGAATCACTTTATGTAATGTAGATCAAAAGTAATTGGCAATAAATAAATCTATCACCCTTATAAATATCAAATATATAATATACACATTTGTGTATTCAATTATGAGGTCAATTACTTGTTTATTAAGAATTAGATGCATATTGGAGTAGTCTGTGTAATTATGTAAGACTGAGGTTGATAGGTAATGTGGTCAATTTGATTGGCAGTTTAGGAGGTGGGGCATTGTAATTAAAGGTCCACCTTGTCTCTGATTGTTTAGTGATAATGACAGTTGTCAATCATTCTAGTTGAATCAATACCCACTTACCTAATCAAAATGTTTTTAAAAAAAGCCTGCACATCAACACACCTTAATGACATACATTCTTGAATGAACTGCTCCAATAATATACCCAGTTTTTTCAGTTTATATGTGTATTATGTGCAAATACATGAGAACCATAGGTAACTATATTTTAATGTGAATACATTTAGTAACAGTAGGTAACCTGTCCTGTTGTTAGGGAGGGTGGTGCCTAAGTAAAGATTTAGAACAAGTTCTAATCTTTCCAAAAAAGATAAAAGAATAACCTCCAATGTCCACCACTGTTACACATATTCTATCTGTTCTAATTTATTTAGTTATTTTGGTTCTTTAACACATTTTCATATCGCCTACACAAAATGCATGCGACCTCTTATAAATAATGGGGCATAACTCCTGTGAAATAATTGATGGCCTTGATTTTTTAAAACTTGTCCAAATTATTGCTGATGTTAACCTTCGATATAAATTTTATAAAATCTGACAAGAAGTGAAAGAGTGAAAGCGCTTTCATGATAAAATGGAGGTCCAAATTACTAAAAGTTGCTATTTGTGGGGGAATTTCAGAGGTCTTTTCCTAAACTCTCACAAACATATATGAAATAGACCTCATTATGTCTCTTTCTGTTTAATTTCTATGTATGCTATTGCTGTTGTTTGTTTGTTACTTTACCTATAGGTCCTTGGATTAAGTCCTGCTATATGTTGAATCTGAGTTGTCATAGCATTTTGTAACATAAGTAAACGTCTATATACTTTCTCTGAGATTGGAAGAACAAACCCAAGTGTTCCATCTAGAGAAGCTGAAAAAAATAGACAGGACATATAATTACTTATACATCGAAAAATTATTCTAGTCAAATATTCAGAAAAGAATTATTCTAATCATTTTTTTTAATTAAAAACCAGATATAGGCTTTATATAAAGTATTACAAGAGTCAACCATTTTCACAATTACAATACACTTCTATACCAATTGTCCTTTAGTAATAATTAATTTTCATTTTGAAGACATCATTGTACACTACCCATGATTCACTGATGAAATAACAGTTTTATTTACAGTGCTTACAGTGCTTTGATTATTTTGAAGACATCATTGCACACTACTGATGATTCACTGATGAAATAATAGTTTTATTTAGTGCTTACAATGCTTTGATTATTTTGAAGACATCATTGCACACAACTGATGATTCACTGATGTAATAATAGTTTTATTTAGTGCTTACAGTGCTTTGATTATTTTGAAGACATCATTGTACACTACTGATGATTCACTGGTGTAATAATAGTTTTATTTAGTGCTTACGGTGCTTTGATTATTTTGAAGACATCATTGCACACTACTGATGATTCACTGATGTAATAATAGTTTTATTTAGTGCTTACAGTGCTTTGATTATTTTGAAGACATCATTGCACACTACTGATGATTCACTGATGTAATAATAGTTTTATTTAGTGCTTACAGTGCTTTGATTATTTTGAAGACATCATTGCACACTACTGATGATTCACTGATGTAATAATAGTTTTATTTAGTGCTTACAGTGCTTTGATTATTTTGAAGACATCATT
Source organism: Mytilus edulis (assembly GCA_019925275.1). NCBI lineage: Eukaryota > Metazoa > Mollusca > Bivalvia > Mytilida > Mytilidae > Mytilus > Mytilus edulis. The sequence continues at coordinate 11,181,061 of CM034352.1, forward strand.
GCACACTACTGATGATTCACTGATGTAATAATAGTTTTATTTAGTGCTTACAGTGCTTTGATTATTTTGAAGACATCATTGCACACTACTGATGATTCACTGATGTAATAAAAGTTTTATTTAGTGCTTACAATGCTTTGATTATTTTGAAGACATCATTGCACACTACTGATGATTCACTGATGTAATAATAGTTTTATTAAGTGCTTACAGTGCTTTGATTATTTTGAAGACATCATTGCACACTACTGATGATTCACTGATGTAATAATAGTTTTATTTAGTGCTTACAGTGCTTTGATTATTTTGAAGACATCAACGTACACTACTCACGATTCAGATATAATAATAATTTACAGAGTTTACATAAAGTATCAGCTTGCTGCATGAGGATCATTATAACCTATTTCAGAATTGCCAAAGTAGCATATGTAACCTACTACAGATTTGCTGGAGTAGCTGGCAAATTTGGTGCTATAGTATAGGTAACAGATAGTTGTCCCAAAAAATGAAACAGAAGTTGGACAATGACATTAAGTATTCCTATTCATTTCTTTAAATAGGGTGGTAAAGGGTTATTTTGTGTAAAATATTTTGCCATTTTATTTCAAGTGCAGCTGTGAAAAAGATTCATTATTCAGTGTGTTTCGTGAAATTGGTAACAAAAATCAATGTGCAAGAAAATTTTTATTGTTTGTTCATTGTGAAATGGCTATTTTATTTCCCATTCTTACGTGCAGATACCCCCCCCCCCCCTTTTACGCCCCTCTTTAAAATGCAGTCACTTGTTGATGGAGAAATGCAGATACAAAGTTTGGATCCCCAAAAACTATTAAAAAAACAAACCTGCTTCAGAAAAGTACCTTTGAAATTATGATTAACTTATATAATATCTTACCAAAGTATGTAATGTGTTTCCTATCAGCATTGTATGCCCTTTTATCTACAGCTGGATCACTACGACATAATACTCTGAACATGCTGTTGATGTGTGATCCCACATTAAAATCAGCCTTCCTCAACAGTCGTTGTCCTCCTATACTCTCTCTAGCTGTTAAAACAAGTAAGTTATATCTGATAAATAATGTACATTAAAATCAGCCTTCCGAAGCAGACGTTGCCCTCCTATACTCTCTCTAGCTGTTAAAACAGTCAAGTTATATCTGATAAATAATGTACATTAAAATCAGTCTTCCGAAGCAGACGTTGCCCTCCTATACTCTCTCTAGCTGTTAAAACAGTCAAGTTATATCTGATAAATAATGTACATTAAAATCAGTCTTCCGAAGCAGACGTTGCCCTCCTATACTCTCTCTAGCTGTTAAAACAAGTAAGTTATATCTGATAAATAATGTACATTAAAATCAGTCTTCCGAAGCAGACGTTGCCCTCCTATACTCTCTCTAGCTGTTAAAACAGTCAAGTTATATCTGATAAATAATGTACATTAAAATCAGTCTTCCGAAGCAGACGTTGCCCTCCTATACTCTCTCTAGCTGTTAAAACAAGTAAGTTATATCTGATAAATAATGTACATTAAAATCAGCCTTCCGAAGCAGACGTTGCCCTCCTATACTCTCTCTAGCTGTTAAAACAAGTAAGTTATATCTGATAAATAATGTACATTAAAATCAGCCTTCTGAAGCAGACGTTGCCCTCCTATACTCTCTCTAGCTGTTAAAACAAGTAAGTTATATCTGATAAATAATGTACATTAAAATCAGCCTTCCGAAGCAGACGTTGTCCTCCTACACTCTCTCTAGCTGTTAAAACAGTCAAGTTATATCTGATAAATAATGTACATTAAAATCAGCCTTCCTCAACAGTCGTTGTCCTCCTATACTCTCTCTAGCTGTTAAAACAGTCAAGTTATATCTGATAAATAATGTACATTAAAATCAGCCTTCCGAAGCAGACGTTGCCCTCCTATACTCTCTCTAGCTGTTAAAACAGTCAAGTTATATCTGATAAATAATGTACATTAAAATCAGCCTTCCTCAACAGACGTTGCCCTCCTATACTCTCTCTAGCTGTTAAAACAGTCAAGTTATATCTGATAAATAATGTACATTAAAATCAGCCTTCCTCAACAGTCGTTGTCCTCCTACACTCTCTCTAGCTGTTAAAACAAGTAAGTTATATCTGATAAATAATGTACATTAAAATCAGCCTTCGGAAGCAGTCGTTGTCCTCCTATACTCTCTCTAGCTGTTAAAACAAGTAAGTTATATCTGATAAATAATGTACATTAAAATCAGTCTTCCGAAGCAGACGTTGCCCTCCTATACTCTCTCTAGCTGTTAAAACAGTCAAGTTATATCTGATAAATAATGTACATTAAAATCAGCCTTCCGAAGCAGACGTTGCCCTCCTATACTCTCTCTAGCTGTTAAAACAGTCAAGTTATATCTGATAAATAATGTACATTAAAATCAGCCTTCTAAAGCAGACGTTGCCCTCCTATACTCTCTCTAGCTGTTAAAACAGTCAAGTTATATCTGATAAATAATGTACATTAAAATCAGCCTTCCGAAGCAGACGTTGCCCTCCTATACTCTCTCTAGCTGTTAAAACAGTCAAGTTATATCTGATAAATAATGTACATTAAAATCAGCCTTCCTAAGCAGACGTTGCCCTCCTATACTCTCTCTAGCTGTTAAAACAGTCAAGTTATATCTGATAAATAATGTACATTAAAATCAGCCTTCCGAAGCAGACGTTGCCCTCCTATACTCTCTCTAGCTGTTAAAACAGTCAAGTTATATCTGATAAATAATGTACATTAAAATCAGCATTCTGAAGCAGACGTTGCCCTCCTATACCCTCTCTAGCTATGAATTTGAAATTATAAATTTGACAACAAATGTGGCCAGAGTTTTTAAAAATAAAAAAGATGTGGTATGATTTTGCCAAAACCCATATATATCAAAAACAAATATGACAGACAGACAGCAACAATCTAATTACAACAATTCTTATTACAAATGTACCCATTTCTTGTGAAAAATGATGCATTCATGCTGTTATTGAAAACTTAAATTGAAATGTGTCTCATGTTATTATGAGTTATATCTACCTTTTATTTACAACATGAGTATATATAAACAACAAAAAAACAACTCCAATGAAGAAATAGGTGTATATAAATGTAAATTAGCCCTTATTACACATACCAGTAGCGTCAGACTATGTAATTACCATATTCTTTCGCTTGCTATTCTCAATGGAATATGTAACATTCTAATCAATATTAGTTATAACGTCCTTATTTTATCTCTTCTATTTGTACTATCCAAATCTCTACCAATGAGCCTCCTTATAATGCCTCATCACTTATTATTATACTTATCAATTTATTTCCTAGGAGTACCATGTCAGGTGTTATATGTGAAGCAGGAGCTGACAACTCTTTCTGAGTACAATTAATTGATGGGGTTTATTTTCCTCAGTTTTCTAGCTTTCTATGTAGTGTTAAATGGGCTTGTTTAAACTTTTTGTCATTTTTAGCCATGGTGTTGTCATTTTTTTCCCCACTTATAAATGAGTTCAGAATTACCCATGATATCTTCCCCTATTATTTAGTGTTTTTCTCCCTTTTTTAATTAAGTTTTAAATTAACATTACATATACATACCTTCAGGATGATATGCATACATTAATATGTTCTTCATTTTGTCTGAAACTGTAAAAAATATATCATCAAGATACTAAGCATTTCTTGCATTATCAAATGTTCCATTCTACCAATATTTTTGGGATAAATCTGGTACTGAATGCATAATTTGATTGGAATTGCACTGTAGATATCAGATAACAAAAGCTATCTTGTAAATGATAAAATTTCATTCACTAAAGTAATAACAAATATACTAAACTTCAGGGTTTGATGGGGTCCCAGACTCTTGAGAATGACTTCTAAATTAAAAGGAATTTCTTTGATACAGTTAGCATGTGACATGCAATAAGATTGTGTATCATACTGAGAAACATGCATTGTGATTTTATAGTGTTCTCACTATACATGTACTGGAATGAGAAAATCTATACTCAGCTTGGCATAGCTGGAGATTATCCCACAGAGAGATCAAAACAAAATTTAAAAAAAAGCTTAACAGTTGTTTATAAAATAGTCCAAATTGAAAAATGTTTGAAGAGATTTTTCCTGATATTATCCAATAATTGTTTTAAATGGCATACTAAAAGTATTCTACTAATAAACATCAACAGTAGCAATGTTCAACACTCATCAATTAAAGTTGTGACGCAATAAAACGTAAATGTACAAGGGGAGATAATTCAGTTTTCAAAATAAATTATGGTTAAGAACTTACCAAGAAAACAAAGCTGTGTATTATCCACCATATATTCTGCTGTATATGTTTCTAAGGGCTTTATATCCTGCAAGTTATATAGATTTAAGTTTTTAAACACAGAGACTGCATAAGTGGCTTCTTAAAACTCAGACTACCTTGATGAATGCACTTGAAGTCTTTTTGACAAGAACTGTTATGGATAGTAAAGGTCATAAATATACTAATATACCAACTGTTATGCATTTGGTTGAGACAAACCAAAGATTTTGTGACACTATACATATTGACATCAATGTAAACAAACAATTGCCAATTGTAACAAGTCTTTACACCAAAAACTTGGAACGATATTTGATGACCATTTTAAGGTACTTAATTAACTTATTGAAGTTTCCAAGTATTTTTTTTGCACAAATGTTGGAATGTCAACATATATTTTCAGTTCCTACTTCAATAAATTTGTAAATACTAGACATTACCATTTTTAAACCTCTACACTGCTGCCATTGCCATTGGTCAGGAATGATGGTGTCAGAATGGGAGTGACTTTTATCTTCTGGTAGATGGCTCAGCATTGTAATCATTAATATCAATTTCATCTGCCATGGGTGGAGAGAAGATAACTTGATCATAATCCTTGGCTAGGGAGATGACTACTCTGGTAATTTGTTTTTTCTGGAGTAAGTCTGTTCATTTTGTTTTATATAATGATAAGATAACATTGATACTTACTCTGCTAACCAGAGACAGAACTTTAAGTTCCTCCTGATATCTATATAAAGCGATACTTTTGATGATGTCTCCCGCTAAGATGATGTTTTTAACATTGACACTTACCCTGCTGACGAGAGACAGAACTTTAAGTTCCTCCTGATATCTGTATAAAGCGATACTTTTGATGATGTCCCCCGCTAAGATGATGTTTTTGACTGTACTCAATGTGTTGATATAAGTGAATGTGTCAATGAAAGCCACACCTATCAGATCATTGTCCTTCAACTGCCAGATGTAAAGCTGAAATATACAGGAAGTATTACAGTGTTGATGTTTATAGAGCCCATAAATTTAGATACGATACATCTAAACTCATTGATTCTTTGCATATAAACTAACTTAGAGGTTATCAATTTAACACATAATTATAAAAATGATTAATGAATTGTGCCAAACAATAAAAAAAAACCAACGTTAACTATTGCATTATAGGCTCCTGGCAAGACTTGCACATTAGATATGGCGGGGTTTGACATGTTTGTGTTATGGACATTATCAAATCCAGAATCATTAAATATTACTAGTTGTACAAAACAATCTTCCTTTAAGTGAAGATAAAAACTAGGGGATTAACAAATTAACAAATGTAATTCCCACATTACAAAGTGTACCTTTTGACCTATTGCTGTAAGTAGAAACCCCTGAATCTGTGCAAGAGCTGTAACTGGTCCCTTCTGTTCCTTATCATACAAAACCTGAAATAAAAAGAACAGGGAATCAGTCTTTAATATCTAAATATAATATTTGACTATGAATTTTTCAAGGATTGACTGTATAGATATTCATTACTATTAGATTGATGGAATGATTGTTGTTTAATTAATTTGGCAATACTTGATCTTAGATATTTCCCTAATAAATTATCATATCACTTTTGTGTGAATCATTTATGCCTTGTGTGGTAAAATAAGAATGGGACATACCAACTATAAATTAATGGTATAGGTATACAGACATAACAAGAGGCTGTCACAACGACAGCAAACCGGATTTATTAACATTTATTTGTGTCCTGGCAAAATCACAAGAACCATTACTGATGAATGGTGAAAGTGAAAATCGTCAATATCAAATTTGACCTCCATTTTGTTATCAGTATCAACATATCAAAATTTGAAAAGCTTAGATTGAATGGTTCATGAGTAAATGCAACAACGTGAATGGAAACGCCATTTTACGATCTTTCAAGAACCATAACTCCTGAACGGTAAAAGTCAAAATCGACATTATTGAACTTGACCTCTATTTTGTCATCAGTAACAACATAGTAAAATTTCAAAAGCTTTGGTTGAATGGTTCATGAGAAAATGCACGGACACGACGGGAAACACCATTTTTCAATCTTTCAAGAACCATAACTCCTGAACGGTAAAAGTCAAAATCGTCATTATTGAACTTGACCTCCATTTTGTCATCAATAACAGCATATTAAAATTTCGGAAGCTTTGGTAGAACAGTTCATGCATAAATGCACGGACACGACTGGAAACTCCATTTTTCAATCTTTCAAGAACCATAACTCCTGAACCGTAAAAGTCAAATTTGTCATTATTGAACTTGACCTCCATTCTGTCATTAGTAACAACATATTAAAATTTAGAAAGCTTTGGTAGAACAGTTCATGCGTAAATGCACGGACACCACTGGAAACTTCATTTTTCAATCTTTCAAGAACCATAACTCCTGAACGGTAAAAGTCAAAATCGCCATTATTGAACTTGACCTTCGTATAGTTGTCAGTAATAACATATTAAAATTTCAAAAGCTTTGGTTGAACGGTTCATGAGTTAATGCACGGACAACATTAGATTGCCGCCCGCCCGCCCGCCCGCCGTACATCCCCAAATCAATAACCGACATTTTTGTCACAAAAATCCGGTTAAAAATAATCTAAAACTGAGTAATAAATTTTTCAGTTTATGTTATACATGTGTAAGACAACAGTGAATAAAGTTCCATGAATGATTTCAATTTAAGCAGACATCTTTAACCTTTCTTTCTATTTCACCTTACGCAAGGTAAAATTACAAAAGTCAAATCTAGTTATTCTAAAATAATCAACTTAAACAAAGTCTTATTTTACCTTTATTTTGTGTTTAGTGAGAGGCATTCCTGGTTCTGGTACAACTTCTATAACATCCAGTATTAAAATCTGAAAACATGATGAATACAGAATATCATTCATAAAGATGTATAAATAATATGAATAACGTAAAAATAATGAGCACTCTCTAGATATAAAATATAGTAAAGTCTATTATAAAAAATACATGTCTCGATCAATTCAGTAATAAATAAAGTTCTTTCAATTGCAGGTAATATAATGGTTTATCTTCATTTTGAAGGCTGTCTTTTTATTAAAAATTTTTAAAATAAGAAACACTTCAATACTGAAGCATTCTGTACAATGATAAAGATATGAAATGTTTTTAAAACAAAAAACACTCAAGCATACAAAACCAACCTTGTTTAATAATGACGGATGTTGCTAAATGTCCAGCAGCAATTTAATATGCATATTCAGGACAAGAACATGTTAATGCAATTTGAATATTTACCCTGCTTTTTACAAGACAGACACACTGAGACGTATTTTTGACATGCTAGTTCACAAGGCAGCAGTTTATTTGAAGACATGTCAGCCTACATGGACACATATTTCTGACTCCGAACAAAACAGCCTTTGATCTTACACCATAATGCTGCTTGCTAAGTGGAGAAGCAGCAAATATCAATTTCAAAGTCTGGTTCAAACTTCAACTTGGTCAGGTTTCTAACCCACAACCTGATGCACTTGAGGTGAACAAGCTACTACAAGACCACTGAGGCGGTCAACACCATGGACACTTACCCTGCCTCTAGAGATATTCTCCTCCCCTAGGGATAGAGTTGTTCCCATACATAGAAATGATTTGAAACCATGTACATTTTCCTCTGACCTCAGCAGAACATTCTTCATGGTGGTACATACTTCCCATTCCTGAAGGACTACACTGTAATGGTACAAAAATAAATCTCAATCATATATTTTGATAAAAAATGAAAAGTCTAGGACTCATAAAATGAACAGCTGCACATGGCATATTGACCTCTTATTTTTTTCTTCCGCTTTAAAAAAGGTGATTAGAAAACAATTCAAGGAGATAATATTACCTGAATGTTTTTTAAGTGGGAAAGGTGTAATTAAACACTCAAAATAAAATGGCCATCTCATTACTCAAATTTCAAATAAAAAAAAATATAGCACTCTTCATTTTTTACCAATTTGCTCTGATAATACATCATGAATAATGAGCTTTAAAGAAAACATTTCAAATAAAATTGTAACCACATTTAACAATAATAACTCACCTGGTGTTAGGGACCACTTCCCAGGATGTAGGACTGTATAATTGTAAGGCGTAGGTATTTAACTGAGGGTAGACAACTCTTTACTAGCCACTTACCTGGTGTTAGGTACGACTTCCCAGGATGTAGGACTGTATAATTGAAAGGCGTAGGTATTTTAATTGAGGGTAGACAACTCTTTACTAGCCACTTACCTGGTTTTAGGGACCACTTCCCAGGATGTAGGACTGTATAATTGTAAGGCGTAGGTATTTAACTGAGGGTAGACAACTCTTTACTAGCCACTTACCTGGTGTTAGGGACCACTTCCCAGGATGTAGGACTGTATAATTGAAAGGTGTAGGTATTTTAATTGAGGGTAGACAACTCTTTACTAGCCACTTACCTGGTGTTAGGGACCACTTCCCAGGATGTAGGACTGTATAATTGTAAGGCGTAGGTATTTAACTGAGGGTAGATAAATCTCTCATCTGTAAAATAGGTCAGAATGTAATTCTATAACTAATATTCTTAACTGAATTTTAAGCAGCTTGAACCAGATTAGTAACAAAAAATTATATTAGATAGTTTCCAATTTTTTCATGTTTTTGTTTTTCTATATGTAGTCTACAGATTTTCTTTTTTAGACATTGTTTACTTAGTTGCTATCATAAAACCAAACATTTTATTATTAATCATATAAATTGCTTTTTTTTAAGAAGTTATAAACCATAGGCACAATATTACTATAACTTTTACGAACCTTTTTCTAATGTATCCCAGTCTCTTTCTTCAGATGTTGTTTTTGGAAGTTTGTTACAGTTTTCTGGAGTACTGGTGACAACTGCATATGTCTAGTAAGAAAAACATAATCAGTTATAACATATCAAATCTGCTTTAGATAAAAAAAAATAAAAATAATAATCTTGCTTTTTTGGTAATACCTGATATTCTTTCTTTCTTACAAGTTTGTTTAATAGTCTTTTATTAACTATTTGTACATAGGAGTCACTACCAATCACAATCAGGTTCAGGGAGTTCTAAACAGGATAACTATGTCAGACTTTTACACATAATAAACTTTTTGTTTAGATGACTTTAAAATAAATCATGTATTTAAGATTGGACTGGTAATTCTCTATTGAATTGTTTTAACATTTGTCATTTTGTGGCCTTTTATAGCTGACTTTGCGGTATGGACTTTGGTCATTGTTAAAGGCTGTACGGTGACCTATAGTTGTTAATTCCTGTGTCATTTGGTCTCTTGTGGGGAGTTGTCTCACTGGTTATCATACCACATCATCTGTTTTTTATAAACAAAGCTAATTACACTAAGAATTATAACTAAATTAAGTATTTTAACACATTACCTTACTGTCTGGATGGTAAGCTACAAAATGTGGGGTGCATCTCAAAGGTATTTTCCTCACTGCCCATGGTGCGTCATATGTTAAATGTGTTGGTAATACAGTGATTCTCAACTCTCCCTGCAAACATAGAAACATTACATCTTTAGAATACTGTAACACTAACATAGCTTTATTTCATATCAGCCAGTTTAGAATTCTTAGTTTGGGTTCAGTAACTATGATCATTTTTGACACAGATTTTTTAACCATCCTTCGCTTGTAATTTTTTTATTATTCAATATCCTAATAGGGCTGTTCCAGATTCCATGGGAGGGAAAGGGGAGGCATATTTTTGTAGAATAGAACTTTTTTTTTTCATTTTTCATCTTTTCCTCAAAAAAAAAGAAGGAAATGTAACGACCTAAAATTGATTAAATTAAAGCTTCACATGTTTTTCAATCTGAAACAGCCATAATAACAGAAAACTGTCATGATTTCTTTTGTATGTTTGTCTATATAGCTTTTCTTTAATTGATTAATGGATATGAGAAGGCTTCAATATACCAGGTTAAAATCTAGTGTTTTCTATATGTGAGCGGTGTCTGATAGAAACAGACCTTGACATTTTATAGCCTGTCTCTCTAAGTTGTGATGTAACACTATTATTTCAACATAAGTTTATCTGAACTTGGACCCTTTATTTACCAGTTTGTTAAAGTAGAGGAAACCTTTAGGACAGTTGACATTATGGAATGATGAGAAACATGTGATAGGACCGTCAATGATCATGGGATGTATTCGTAGACTTCCTCGTGTCGTCATGAAGATCCAGTGGGGGTAAGGTCCACACACAAATACCTGCAATTAAAAATATACACAAAATGAATTTTTGCATCACAGAATTAACGATAAATTTAAACAAATCATTTTTTTTTTTAATTCTCTCTCTGTGCTTTAGTGATATATAATTATCATGTACTTTTCTTAAACAAGAGTGCACACACTGAAATGTCTCGCCTTCTATACTAATCATTGATATTATGTAGATAGTCCTAAGTATATAAGCTTTATTACAACTGTCTCATAAACTTAACATTAACCAAGATAACTAAACAAAGACCAATGAACCATGAAAATGAGGTCAAGGTCAGATGAACCATGTCAGGCAGACATGTACAGCTAACAATGCTTCTATACAACATATATAGTTGACCTATTACTTATAGTTTAAGAAAAATAGACCAAAACACAAAAACTTAACACTGTGCAATGAACCGTGAAAATGAGGTCAGGGTCAAAAGAAACCTGCGCTACTGACATAAAGATCATAAAATATTTCCATACACCAAATATAGTTGACCTATGGCATATAGTATTAGATAAAAAGACCAAAACTCAAAAACTTAACTTTGACCACTGAACCATGAAAATGAGGTCAAGGTCACATGACATCTGCCCGCTAGACATGTACACATTACAATCATTCCATACAACAAATATAGTAGACCTATTGCATATAGTATGAAAAAAAACTGACAAAACACAAAAATTTAACTATAACCACTGAACCATGATAATGAGGTCAAGGTCCCATGACATCTGCCCGCTAGACATGTACACCTTACAATCATTCCATATAACAAATATAGTAGACCTATTGCATATAGTACGAAAAAAACAGACCAAAACACAAAAATTTAACTATAACCACTGAACCATGAAAATGAGGTCAAGGTCAGATGACACCTGCCAGTTGGACATGTACACCTTACAGTCCTTCCATACACCGAATATACTAGCCCTATTGCTTATAGTATCTGAGATATGGACTTGACCACCAAAACTTAACCTTGTTCACTGATCCATGAAATGAGGTCGAGGTCAAGTGAAAACTGTCTGACAGACATGAGGACCTTTCAAGGTACGCACATATCAAATATAGTTATCCTATTACTTATAATAAGAGAGAATTCAACATTACAAAAAATTTGAACTTTTTTTTCAAGTGGTCACTGAACCATGAAAATGAGGTCAAGGACATTGGACATGTGACTGACGGAAACTTCGTAACATGAGGCATCTATATACAAAGTATGAAGCATCCAGGTCTTCCACCTTCTAAAATACAAAGCTTTTAAGAAGTTAGCTAACACCGCCGCCGCCGCCGCCGGATCACTATCCCTATGTCGAGCTTTCTGCAACAAAAGTTGCAGGCTCGACAAAAAACCTTCTGGATGTATTCTTTGTTTTTTATTGGAAGTAAGATGAACGATATAAGTCCAGTAACTTTTTGTCCAAAGTTCATAAAATTCCATAAAATTCAACATATTTATTGATGTCTACAAAAATTTAACAAAAGACTGAACAAAATGTTGGCAACACAGACACCGCTGCCTACAACAGAATCTTAGTTTGCTAAGACTTTCTTATGCAACATAAATGTTGCAGGCTGGATAAAAAGGAGTTATATCTTACCCCACTGTAACCAGCAACATCTTCAAAATATCTGAGCCTAGCGACTCTTTGTTGTCGTATCGTCTCGTCAGGAAGCCCTTCGTCTTCTATTCGTTTCTTCCTGGATTTCCTATCTTTCATTATCAGATTATGCTGCACTTTTTTAAATCGTAACTTTAGATGGTTATCTATTGAAGCTTGGAAGTATGGAAATGCTTCATACATGTAAAAGTCATCCTCAATTCTGGCCTAAAAGAAGATAAATATATAAAATGGTCTTCACTTCTGTAGATAACATAGATGTCCTTTAATCAAAGTGAAAACTTGTTTAAACCCTGAATAGTTAATTTACTTTGTGTTAATATTTTATATTTATTAACAGCAAACTATATATTCTGTATATTCTGGGGGTAGCTGTGACATTGGCAAACATACCACATCTCCTTGTTTTTAGATCATTTAAACTGCAGGTAATGTCAACTAATTGAGATACTTAGAAACCAAGTAAGCTGATTTCTTCTATTTTCTACATCTGTGTAAAGTCTAGCCATGAAAAAGGTGTTGCATTAACAAAAAGACTATTACAACATATTGTAGTACCAGGTATTCATAAAGTGAATTCTATTATCTCCCCTTTTTACAGGAAAGCCCTTGATTTCATTCCTTTTTTTCATCTTCAAGTAGTATTCTACAACTGTAAAGTTTCAACAATATCCATTTTTCCATTTTTCCTTACTTTGGTTCTGATCAGTAGAAAACACCATCTGTCTCACAGCAGATATGTTTTGTTTTTTTTTAAGTCCCAATAAACACCTCCATAAATATCAACCAATCAATACAAATAAATGATATTTTGGCACAAATTTTACCAATAATTTGAATTACATGGGCATTCAATAATACTTTAGACCTATTCTGATACAAAAGGAGATATACCTACCATTAAATAAGGTCTTGTTTTACGATAGCCCAAACCAACCATTAAAATTTCTTTTAATGCTGGTATCTCTCCAAGTAATTTATCACTTCTGTCTGCAAAGGATGATGACCCTGTACTGTAAATACAGATGCAAACATAATGGTTACACTGATTGCTGAGAATCAATTGAAGTCATACCAGAAGGCATTTTTCATTTTACCCTGTCATTTATAAAATTTTAAGTCATTATTTCCTAAAATTGGTAATTATTTTTTATAACTGTCAAGGCTATCTTTCTAAAATAGAAGTGTTATCTGAAACCTATCTCACAAGCAATCAATGGCAGAACAACTCTCAGTCAACATACAAAATTAATAGTATGGTCACATAGACAGAAATGTTAATCAATATTTGTAAACAGAATATTCTACCAATGATTTTACATCCTCCATGGTGATCTTCAGATATAGATAATCTCTTACTAAACAGAATATTCTACCAATGATTTTACATCCTCCATGGTGATCTTCAGATATAGATAATCTCTTACTAAACAGAATATTCTACCAATGATTTTACATCCTCCATGGTGATCTTCAGATATAGATAATCTCTTACTAAACAGAATATTCTACCAATGATTTTACATCCTCCATGGTGATCATCAGATATAGATAATCTCTTACTAAACAGAATATTCTACCAATGATTTTACATCCTCCATGGTGATCTTCAGATATAGATAATCTCTTACTAAACAGAATATTCTACCAATGATTTTACATCCTCCATGGTGATCTTCAGATATAGATCATCTCTTACTAAACAGAATATTCTACCAATGATTTTACATCCTCCATGGTGATCTTCAGATATAGATAATCTCTTACTAAACAGAATATTCTACCAATGATTTTACATCCTCCATGGTGATCTTCAGATATAGATCATCTCTTACTAAACAGAATATTCTACCAATGAATTTTACATCCTCCATGGTGATCTTCAGATATAGATAATCTCTTACTAAACAGAATATTCTACCAATGAATTTACATCCTCCATGGTGATCTTCAGATATAGATAATCTCTTACTAAACAGAATATTCTACCAATGATTTTACATCCTCCATGGTGATCATCAGATATAGATAATCTCTTACTAAACAGAATATTCTACCAATGAATTTTACATCCTCCATGGTGATCTTCAGATATAGATCATCTCTTACTAAACAGAATATTCTACCAATGATTTTACATCCTCCATGGTGATCTTCAGATATAGATAATCTCTTACTAAACAGAATATTCTACCAATGATTTTACATCCTCCATGGTGATCTTCAGATATAGATAATCTCTTACTAAACAGAATATTCTACCAATGATTTTACATCCTCCATGGTGATCTTCAGATATAGATAATCTCTTACTAAACAGAATATTCTACCAATGATTTTACATCCTCCATGGTGATCTTCAGATATAGATCATCTCTTACTAAACAGAATATTCTACCAATGATTTTACATCCTCCATGGTGATCTTCAGATATAGATAATCTCTTACTAAACAGAATATTCTACCAATGATTTTACATCCTCCATGGTGATCATCAGATATAGATAATCTCTTACTAAACAGAATATTCTACCAATGATTTTACATCCTCCATGGTGATCTTCAGATATAGATCATCTCTTACTAAACAGAATATTCTACCAATGATTTTACATCCTCCATGGTGATCTTCAGATATAGATAATCTCTTACTAAACAGAATATTCTACCAATGATTTTACATCCTCCATGGTGATCTTCAGATATAGATAATCTCTTACTAAACAGAATATTCTACCAATGATTTTACATCCTCCATGGTGATCATCAGATATAGATCATCTCTTACTAAACAGAATATTCTACCAATGATTTTTACATCCTCCATGGTGATCATCAGATATAGATAATCTCTTACTAAACAGAATATTCTACCAATGATTTTACATCCTCCATGGTGATCTTCAGATATAGATCATCTCTTACTAAACAGAATATTCTACCAATGATTTTACATCCTCCATGGTGATCTTCAGATATAGATAATCTCTTACTAAACAGAATATTCTACCAATGATTTTACATCCTCCATGGTGATCTTCAGATATAGATCATCTCTTACTAAACAGAATATTCTACCAATGATTTTACATCCTCCATGGTGATCTTCAGATATAGATAATCTCTTACTAAACAGAATATTCTACCAATGATTTTACATCCTCCATGGTGATCTTCAGATATAGATAATCTCTTACTAAACAGAATATTCTACCAATGAATTTTACATCCTCCATGGTGATCTTCAGATATAGATAATCTCTTACTAAACAGAATATTCTACCAATGAATTTTACATCCTCCATGGTGATCTTCAGATATAGATAATCTCTTACTAAACAGAATATTCTACCAATGATTTTACATCCTCCATGGTGATCTTCAGATATAGATAATCTCTTACTAAACAGAATATTCTACCAATGAATTTAACATCCTCCATGGTGATCTTCAGATATAGATAATCTCTTACTAAACAGAATATTCTACCAATGATTTTACATCCTCCATGGTGATCTTCAGATATAGATAATCTCTTACTAAACAGAATATTCTACCAATGATTTTACATCCTCCATGGTGATCTTCAGATATAGATAATCTCTTACTAAACAGAATATTCTACCAATGATTTTACATCCTCCATGGTGATCTTCAGATATAGATCATCTCTTACTAAACAGAATATTCTACCAATGATTTTACATCCTCCATGGTGATCTTCAGATATAGATAATCTCTTACTAAACAGAATATTCTACCAATGATTTTTACATCCTCCATGGTGATCTTCAGATATAGATAATCTCTTACTAAACAGAATATTCTACCAATGATTTTACATCCTCCATGGTGATCTTCAGATATAGATAATCTCTTACTAAACAGAATATTCTACCAATGATTTTACATCCTCCATGGTGATCTTCAGATATAGATAATCTCTTACTAAACAGAATATTCTACCAATGATTTTACATCCTCCATGGTGATCTTCAGATATAGATAATCTCTTACTAAACAGAATATTCTACCAATGATTTTACATCCTCCATGGTGATCTTCAGATATAGATAATCTCTTACTAAACAGAATATTCTACCAATGATTTTACATCCTCCATGGTGATCTTCAGATATAGATAATCTCTTACTAAACAGAATATTCTACCAATGATTTTACATCCTCCATGGTGATCTTCAGATATAGATAATCTCTTACTAAACAGAATATTCTACCAATGATTTTACATCCTCCATGGTGATCATCAGATATAGATAATCTCTTACTAAACAGAATATTCTACCAATGATTTTACATCCTCCATGGTGATCTTCAGATATAGATAATCTCTTACTAAACAGAATATTCTACCAATGATTTTACATCCTCCATGGTGATCTTCAGATATAGATCATCTCTTACTAAACAGAATATTCTACCAATGATTTTACATCCTCCATGGTGATCTTCAGATATAGATAATCTCTTACTAAACAGAATATTCTACCAATGATTTTACATCCTCCATGGTGATCTTCAGATATAGATAATCTCTTACTAAACAGAATATTCTACCAATGATTTTACATCCTCCATGGTGATCTTCAGATATAATAACTCTTACTAAACAGAATATTCTACCAATGATTTTACATCCTCCTGGTATTTTTAATATATAAACATTTCTACAATGATTTTACTCCTCATGTGACTCTAGTAATCTCTTACTAAACAGATATTCTACCAAGATTTTCACCTCCATGTATCTTCATGTATCTTACTAAAGAATATTCTACAAGATTTTCACCATGGATTTAATTCTCTTAACAGATATTACCATTATAAACAATTTTACAATTATTAATCTCCTTATACAGAATATAACTTTATAACATTATTCTCAATGATTTTAATCATCTTTATATCAGATATAATATTCTACTCAGATTTCAATATTACATCTCTTATAAGATATTACATATTTTAAACCAATATTCACAAGATTTTACTTCCAGGTGATCTTCAATATAGATATTTACACAATGTTACCAGATAATATCTCCTCAGGAATTTCAAATAGATATTTACTAACAGAATTTCACAATATTTTATCTATGAGATTTCATAAATATTTTACTAACAATTTCTACAGATTTATAGTATCTTCATTAATCTTACAAAGAATACTACAATGATTTTACATCCTCATGGTGATCTTAGATATAGATATCTCTTACTAAACAGAATATTCTACCAATGATTTTACATCCTCCATGGTGATTTCAGATATGATAATCTTATAAACAGAATTTCTCCAATATTTTACATCCTCCATGGTGATCTTCAGATATAGATAATCTCTTACTAACAGAATATTCTACCAATGATTTTCATCCTCATGGTGTCTTCAGATATAGATAATCTCTTACTAAACAGAATATTCTACCAATGATTTTAATCCTCCATGGTGAATTATTCTATAAAAAATTTTACAAGAATATTCTCCATGTATCTCCATGTGATCTCTATAAAATTTACAAATTTTACCTCATGTTATCTCATGTATATCTTCAATAAGAATTCTACAAAGATATCTCCATGTGTTTACATATGTATCTTCAAAAATATCTCTTACTCAGTATCTCAATGATTTCTCTCATGTATTTCATATGATTATCTCTTCCAGATATCTACAATGATTTACATCCTCCAGTGATTTCAAATATTTTACTACAGAATTTCTCATATTTTATCCTCTCAGGATTTCAAATGATATTTTACTAAAAGATATTCACAATGATTTTACTCACCAGGTTCTAATATTTAATCTCTATGAATATTCAGATTATAATATCTCTTACTAAACAGATATTCTACAATGATTTACATCCTCCATGGTGATCTTCAGATAAATATCTCTTACTAACAGAAATTCTACAGATTTTACATCCCATGTATCTTCAGATATAGATAACTCTTACAAACAGAATATTCTACCAATGATTTTAATCCTCCAGGTGATCTTCAGAATATATCTCTTACTAAACAAATATCTACATGATTCATCCTCCTGGTGTCTCAATAAGTATCCTTAAAAAGATATCACAAGATTACATCCTCATGGATCTTCAATATAGTATTCTACTAAAAATATTCTCCATATTCATCTCCATGTGATCTTGTATAATACTCTTAAAACAGATATCTACAATGATTTACCTCCTGACCATTAGATACTCTACTAACAAATATACCAATGATTACATCCTCCATGATCTTCAATATAATACTACTAACAGAAATTACCAATGATTAATCCCCATGTGATCTCAGTATATTACAACAAATATCTACAGATTTTACATCCCTGTTCTAATATGATATCTTTACTAACAGATATTTACCATGATTTCACCCAGTGATCTCATATAATATCTCTTACTAACAGAATATCTACCAAGATTTTAATCTCCATGGTGACTCAAAGTAATCTACTAAACAAATTACCATGATTCTCCTCCATGTGATCTCAGAATAGATATCTTACTAAACAAATTTCACATATTTTACTCCATGTGTCTCAATAAGATATTACAACAAATTCTACAATTTTACATCCCCTGTGACTCAATATAATAATCTTACAAACAGAACTACAATTACATCTCCAGTGACTTCATAGATATTTACAACAGAATATTCCATGATTTACATCCTCATGTGACTCAATATAGTATCTTTACTAACGAATATCTACAATATTACTCCTCATGTATCTCATTAGTATTCTACAACAATTTTACAATGATTATCTCCATGTGATCTTCGAAAATCTCTTATAAACAAATTTACCAATGATTACATCCTCCATGTGACTCAATAAGTATCTCTATACAGATATTCTACATATTACACTCCATGGGACTCAGATATAGATATCTCTTACAACAAAATTACCATTACACCTCCATGGGATCTCAGTATAGATATCTTATAAACAGATATTCACCAAGATTACATCTCCAGGTGATCTCAGATAAGATATCTCTTCAAAGAATATTACCAAGTTTTACATCCCTGGTGTCTCAATAGATATCTTTATAAAAAATTCTACATGATTTATCCTCCAGTGCTCGATTAATAATCCTACTAAACAGAATATTCTACATGATTTACATCCCTGGATCCATATAGATCTTCTAAACAAATTTCTACCAATTACATCTCCATGGTATCTCAATATAGAATCTTACTAACAGATATTCACAGATTTTATCCTCCATGTGTCTCAGTAAATCTCTTCAAAATATACAAGATTACATCTCCATGGTGATCTTCATAAGATAATCTCTTCTAACAGAATATTCTACCAATTTACTCCATGGTGACTTCAGATTGATAACCTACTAACAAATATCTACCAATATTACCTCCATGTGATTCAGTAAGATATTCTACAACGAATATTTACAATATTTTACTCCATGTGATCTCAGATAGAATCTTACTAACGATCTACAGATTCATCCTCATGGTGATCTCATATATCTACTAACAAATTTACCAATGATTTTCTCCTCATGTGTTTCGAAATAGATAATCTCTTACTAAACAGAATATTCTACCAATGATTTTACATCCTCCATGGTGATCTTCAGATATAGATAATCTCTTACTAAACAGAATATTCTACCAATGATTTTACATCCTCCATGGTGATCTTCAGATATAGATAATTCTTACTAAACAGAATATTCTACCATGATTTACATCCTCCATGGTGATCTCAGATATAGATAATCTCTTACTAAACAGAATATTCTACAATGATTTACATCCTCCATGGTGATCTTCAGATATAGATAATCTCTTACTAAAAGAATATTCTACATGATTTTACATCCTCCATGGTGATCTTCAGATATGATATCTCTTACTAAACAGAATATTTACAATGATTTACATCCTCATGGTGATCTTCAGTATAGATATCTCTTACTAACAGAATATTCTACCAATGATTTTACATCCTCCATGGTGATCTTCAGATATAGATATCTCTTACTAAACAGAATATTCTACCAATGATTTTACATCCTCCATGGTGATCTCAGATATAGATACTCTTACTAAACAGAATATTCACCAATGATTTTACATCCTCCATGGTGATCTTCAGATATAGATATCTCTTAAAACAGAATATTCTACAATGATTTTAATCCCCATGGTGATCTTCAGATATAGATAATCTCTTACTAACAAATATTCTACCAATGATTTACATCTCCATGGTGATCTTCAGATATAGATAACTCTTACAACAGAATATTCTACAATGATTTTACATCCTCCATGGTGATCTTCAGATATAGATATCTCTTATAACAGATATTCTACCAATGATTTTACTCCTCCATGGTGATCTTCAGAATAGATAATCTCTTACTAAACAGAATATTCTACAATGATTTTACATCCTCCATGGTGATCTTCAGATATAGATAATCTCTTACTAAACAAATATTCTACCATGATTTTACATCCTCCATGGTGATCTTCAGATATAGATATCTCTTACTAAACAGAATTCTACAATGATTTTACATCCTCCATGGTGATCTTCAGATATAGATAATCTCTTACTAAACAGAATATCTACCAATGATTTTACATCCTCCATGGTGATCTTCAGAATAGATATCTCTTACTAACAGAATATTCTACCAAGATTTACATCCTCCATGGTGATCTTCAGATATAGATAATCTCTTATAAACAGAATATTCTACCAATGATTTTACATCCTCCATGGTGATCTCAGATATAGTAACTCTTACTAAACAGAATATTCTACCAATGATTTTACATCCTCCATGGTGATCTTCGTATAGATATCCTTACTAACAGAAATTCTACAAGATTTTACATCCTCCATGGTGATCTTCAGATATAGATATCTCTACTAAACAGAATATTCTACCAATGATTTTACATCCTCCATGGTGATCTTAGATATAGATATCTCTACTAAACAGAATATTCTACAATGATTTTACATCCTCCATGGTGATCTCAGATATAGATAATTCTTACTAAACAAATATTACCAATGATTTACATCCTCCATGGTGATCTTCAGATATAGATATCTCTTACTAAACAGAATATTCTACCAATGATTTTACATCCTCCAGGTGATCTTCAGATATAGTATCTCTTACTAAACAGAATATTCTACAATGATTTTACATCCATGGTGATCTTCAGATATAGATATCTCTTACTAAACAGAATTCACCAATGATTTACATCCTCCATGGTGATCTCAGATATAGATAATCTCTACTAAAGAATATTCTACAATGATTTTACTCTCCATGGTGATCTTCAGATATAATATCTTTACTAAACAGAATATTCTACCAATGATTTTACATCTCCATGTGATCTTCAGATATAGATAATCTCTTACTAAACAGAATATTCTACCAATGATTTTACATCCTCCATGGTGATCTTCAGATATAGATAATCTCTTACTAAACAGAATATCTACCAATGATTTACATCCTCCATGGTGATCTTCAGATATAGATAATCTCTTACTAAACGAATATTCTACCAATGATTTTAATCCTCCATGGTGATCTTCAGATATAATATCTCTACAAACAGAATATTCTACCAATGATTTACATCCCCAGGTGATCTTTAACAATTTCTACCAATGATTTTAGATCACTCTCCATGGTGATCTTACCAGAATAGTAATCTCTTATCTAAACAGATATTCTTACCAATGATTTTACATCCTCCATGGTGATCTCAGATATAGATAATCTCTTACTAAACAGAATATTCTACCAATGATTTTACATCCTCCATGTGATCTTCAGATATAGATATCTCTACTAACAGAATATCTCCAATGATTTTACATTCCTCCATGGATCTCAGTTTAATCCATCTTCTTACTAAAAGATAATTCTCCATAAATTTACATCCATCATGTGATCCTCATATGATATCTCTTACTAAACAGAATATTCTACCAATGATTTTACATCTCCATGGTGATCTTCAATATAGATAATCTCTTACTAAACAGAATATTCTACCAAGATTTTACATCCTCCATGTGATCTTTATATAGATAATCTCTACTAAACAGAATATTCTACAATGATTTTACATCCTCCATGGTGATCTTCAGATATAGATAATCTCTTACTAAACAGAATATTCTACCAATGATTTTACATCCTCCATGGTGATCTTCAGATATAGATAATCTCTTACTAAACAGAATATTCTACCAATGATTTTACATCCTCCATGGTGTATCTTCAGATAAGATAATCTCTTACTAAACAGATCTAATATCTACCAATGAATTATTAATCCTCCATGGTGATCTTCAGATATAGATAATCTCTTACTAAACAGAATATTCTACCAATGATTTTACATCCTCCATGGTGATCTTCAGATATAGATAATCTCTTACTAAAACAAATATTCTACCAATAAATTTTACATCCTCCATGGTGACTTCAGATTAGATAATTCTCTTACTAAACAGAATATTCTACCAATGATTTTACATCCTCCATGGTGATCTTCAGATATAGATAATCTCTTACTAAACAGAATATTCTACCAATGATTTTACATCCTCCATGGATGACTTCAGATATAGAAATCTTTACTAAACAAATATTCTACCAATGATTTTACATCCCCATGGTGATCTTCAATAAGATAATCTCTTACTAAACAGAATTCTACAATGATTTTACATCTCCATGGTGATCTTCGATACTAATATCTCTTACTAAACAGAATATTTACCAATGATTTTACATCCTCCATGGTGATCTTCAGATATAGATAATCTCTTACTAAACAGATATTCTACCAATGATTTTACATCCTCCATGGTGATCTTCAGATATAGATAATCTCTTACTAAACAGAATATTCTACCAATGATTTTACATCCTCCATGGTGATCTTCAGATATAGATATTCTTACTAACAGATATTCTCCAATGATTTTAATCCTCCATGTATTCAATATAGATATCTCTTACTAAACAGAATATTCTTACCGTTTACACCCCAATGGTTCTCAT
Organism: Mytilus edulis; assembly: GCA_019925275.1. NCBI lineage: Eukaryota > Metazoa > Mollusca > Bivalvia > Mytilida > Mytilidae > Mytilus > Mytilus edulis. The sequence goes on from CM034352.1 coordinate 11,204,462, forward strand.
GATTATATATCATGTTACTAAACAGAAATTCTACTCAAAGATTTTAACCAATGCATGGTGATCTCAGATTGTAATCTTCTAAAGAATATTTATCAATGATTTTACATCCTCCATGGGATACTTCATCATAGATTATCTCTTCAAACAGAATATCTACCAATGATTTTACATCTCCATGGTACTTCAGATATAGATAATCTCTTACTAAAGAATATTCTACCAATGTTTATACATCCTCCATGTGACTAATATAGATATCTCTTACTATAATCAGATATCTACCAAGTGATCTTCATCCTCCATGTGATCTCGTTATAACGAATCTTCTAACAAATATTTTACCATCACTTGTGACATCTCCATGGTGATCTTCAGATTAGATCTCTTTAAACAAGAATATTCTACACATGATTTTACATCCTCCATGGTGATCTTCAGATATAGATCATCTCTTACTAAACAGAATATTCTACCAATGATTTTACATCCTCCATGTGATCTTCAGATATAGATATCTCTTACTAAACAGAATATTCTACCAATGATTTTATCCTCCATGGTGATCTTCAGATATAGATATCTCTTACTAAACAAATTTTACCAATGATTTACATCCCCATGTGATCTTCAGATATAGATAACTCTTACTAAACAGAATATTCTACAATGATTTTACATCCTCCATGGTGATCTTCAGATATAGATATCTTTACTAAACGAATATTCTACCATGATTTTACTCCTCCATGGTGATCTTCAGATATAGATAATCCTTACTAAACAGAATATTTACCAATGATTTACATCCTCCATGGTGATCTCAGATATAGATAATCTCTACTAAACGAATATTCTACCATGATTTTACATCTCCATGTGATCTTCAATATAGAAATCTCTTACTAAACAGAATATTCTACCAAGATTTTACACCTCATGGTGATCTTCAGATATAGATAATCTCTTTAACGAATTTCCATGATTTCATCCTCCATGGTGATCTCAGATATAGATATCTCTATAACAGATATCTACAATGATTTTAATCTCATGGTGATCTTCAGATAAGATATTTTCAAACAGAATATTTACATGATTTTACATCTTGGTGATCTTCAATTAATATCTCTTCAACAATATTCTACCATGATTTTACATCCTCCATGGTGATCTTCAATATGATAATCTCTTACTAAAGAATATTCACCAATGATTAATCCCATGGTGATTCAGATTAATATCTTACTAAACGAATATCTACAATGATTTTACTCTCCGGTGATCTTCGTATAGATATCTCTACTAAACGAATTTACCAATGATTTACATCCTCCATGGTGATCTCAGATATAGATAATCTTTACTAAACAGAATATTTAAATGTTTTACATCTCATGTGATCTCAGATTAGATATCTCTTACAAACAGATATTCTACCAATGTTTTACTCCCCTGGGTTCAATATAGAATCTTACTAAACGATATTTACCATGATTACACCTCCATGTATCTTCAGATATATATCTCGATAATCTCTTACTAAACAGAATATTCTACCAATGATTTTACATCCTCCATGGTGATCTTCAGATATAGATCATCTCTTACTAAACAGAATATTCTACCAATGATTTTACATCCTCCATGGTGATCTTCAGATATAGATAATCTCTTACTAAACAGAATATTCTACCAATGAATTTTACATCCTCCATGGTGATCTTCAGATATAGATCATCTCTTACTAAACAGAATATTCTACCAATGATTTTACATCCTCCATGGTGATCTTCAGATATAGATAATCTCTTACTAAACAGAATATTCTACCAATGATTTTACATCCTCCATGGTGATCATCAGATATAGATCATCTCTTACTAAACAGAATATTCTACCAATGATTTTACATCCTCCATGGTGATCTTCAGATATAGATCATCTCTTACTAAACAGAATATTCTACCAATGATTTTACATCCTCCATGGTGATCTTCAGATATAGATAATCTCTTACTAAACAGAATATTCTACCAATGATTTTACATCCTCCATGGTGATCTTCAGATATAGATAATCTCTTACTAAACAGAATATTCTACCAATGATTTTACATCCTCCATGGTGATCTTCAGATATAGATAATCTCTTACTAAACAGAATATTCTACCAATGATTTTACATCCTCCATGGTGATCATCAGATATAGATCATCTCTTACTTAGATAGATAGAGAATATCATATGGCTTTTTCAATATCGCATCCGTATCAACCCGAGACACCAATATAATCCTAAGAGCTCTGCTCGAGGAATTATATTGGTTGAGGGTTGATATGGTGTGTGATATTGAAAAAGCCATATCATATACACTTTATTATATACATATACCTCAAGTAGATGTTTTTTTATGTAACATGACATCATACAGATTATAGGTTTGACATGATGTCATACAGATTAGGGATTTGAAAGCCTTTGCAACAGTGACTGCAATCAATGATGTGACGTCATACAGATTAAAGGTGTGATAAAGCTTTTGCAACCGTGCTGATATCGATATCATCACGGGTGGCTGATACAGCACGCTTGCCAATGATTGTATTACACATACAATTTATCTGTATTTACTACTAAGTATATAATAAATACCTGTAACATAGTTTATTTAATATATTCTTTTCAATTACTGCTGTATTATCATGTCTTCAAATTCCAATCAAAACTCCAGAGTATATCTCTGGTACAAAAATTATCAGCAATTACTGGGGTACTATGTAAATCTTACCTGAGTTTGTCTTTAACCTGAACACTGTCTACCAAGATCTTCTGGCCCATAGGGAAATTCTTAACATAATAAGATAACTTAAAGTCTGGCATACTGTATATCTGAAAATAAAGACAAACATATTTACTATTTATTCAAAAGATGAATTGTCAATTCCATAGTGTATTATCATAGTGATGGAAGTAATAGAAATTTGTTAATTTTAAATCATATGGAGGATAGTTGTCTAATTTGCAATCATACAAAATCTCCTTATTCTATATTGTATGTATCATGCTAAAGTAATCAGTCAGTTGTTATAATTATTCAAATCAGTTCTTAGATATTGGTCATCATCTTTATCAATTTCTATTTTTAAACTTAAAATTTCAGACTTTTCATCAGCATGAAGTAAATATGTATAAAAATATTACCTCTAAAACACCATTTTCTCTACAAACTAAGGCCCAGTATGTTGGCTTTACATCATTCTGGAGACGAGAAGACTTTGTTGGACTGAAATTAAGATTAAAACAAAAATTAATGAAATAATATACAACAGTAGTTTATATTACATTGAAGAAAATTCATTAGGCAAAGTTATATGAACAAATTATAATTTAAAAGTTCATAATCTAAATGCTAAAATGTAAGATTTTAAAGAAAAATATTTTCTAAGGATTTCAAAGTTTTTATATCTATAATTTAATATAAATATCAAATGATGATGGTTGATTGATTGTTGTTAGCTTTACATCTTGATGGAAATATTTCATGCATATTCAGGACATTTTACATCTATAGGTAAATTGGGCAAATTGGGTTGACTGGCATTGGACCATTTGAAGGAGAAAACAGGGACAAAGCTATGCCTTGCAACAGGCCAGTCACATATATTTTTCTTTGTCAATCTCAATTTTCTGACAAAATAATTAAATCTGTCAATAAAATTCATTAAGAATTCGCCTAACCTTTTGACCTCTGTCTGTGATGTATCCATTGATGAAGAAAAAACTGATGTATCTGTGTCACCATACAATAACTCATCTTCATCATCAACATTGCTGTAATATAAATGATAAACTGACTTTTTGATGTAAGTGTCTTCCCTTCCATATATCAGAAAATATTTGTATGTGTGTCTTATTTTCACTATAATTGAAGGCATTTTATCTCTAGATTCTTGTTATCAAAAACTTGCTCTCAGGTATCCTAGCAAGATGGTGCCATAATATAACTTCTACTGTAAACCAAAAGTTTTTATGTGTACTTTTTTTTTTTTAGCCTATATCCCTTTTAAGTCGATTTTTAAGCCATTTTTAATTGTTTTTTTCTAACTTTTTATGCACGCATATTAGAAAAGATCCAAATTGATATTTCTGACTGTTCATAATCATAAAACTATTCTACTTATGAAAATAAATAGCTAGCAAAATATAAGTTAATTAACATTGTTTCCCAAACTTTTAAAGACTTCTTTTTTTACCTGGAATCCATATTATAGACCTTTTCAATGGAACTTCTATTTGGTTTTGTCTCCACTGGAGCTGGGACCTCATTTTCGTTGACAGGTTTGGTTCTAAATAAACCACTTCTATCTTTATAAGTACACAGTGTTAAAATCTTTGAGTGCTGAAAGAAAAGAGGTGAATACCTTTGATTTTGATTTTTTAACACGTTTTGAGGCCACAAATAAAAATATTTTGGTTTGCCCAAACCCTACCGAAGGTTGAGACAGTGGGTAGGTAGGTAGGCGGTTTTTTTTGGTTTTTTTTTTAAAGAAATTGAAGTATTAGGTGTTTATTAGTCTTCATGTCTATCTGATTAAAAAAAAAACTTCTTCAAATCAGGACAATAAAAGAATTTGAGTAGGCAGCTTTTTTCTGGGTAGGTAGGGTTTGGGCAAACAAACCTATTCTTTTTTATGGCCTGATCTTAACATGATATATCTAATGATATGATTAACCTTACATTTAATGACTATTCTTCAAAAATCTGAATAATAAATGCATGCAATAATTTCTGAATTTACAGTATTCAAAATTAATCAGGCCAAATTAATTTTTATATCAATAGATTCCATTCTTCTGAAAAATGAAACTCGTAAAATAAATACCATCTCTTTATCAAATAGTGGTTGATTACCTTTTTTTTTAAAAGAAAACAATATATTCACATTTGTCAAAGAAAAGGCATGATCACATTGAGATGTTTAGGTTTCAACTGCCATTGGGAAAGTAAGGGCTTGTTCATTGAGAGACGACTATTTCCACTGACTGTTTACATACCTGGGGAAGTAAGGGCTTGTTCATTGAGAGACGACTATTTCCACTGACTGTTTACATACCTGGGGAAGTAAGGGCTTGGTCATTGACAGACGACTGTTCCCACTGACTGCGTCTTGTTTTAAAGTCAACAAGAAAATCATGCCTGCCTCTGTCATTAACAGTGCATAAGGATCAGATACACTACAGTGACAAATAGTTGATGTCTGTTCTACAGTCAGGTACTGCAGCTGTTTTACTGTAAGTAGAGTACAAACAATACATGGTTATGGATGTGATATTATAAATCTCTAGAAACAGATGGTTTTAAAAAAATTCCTGTTTACCAGGATGCTTTATGAAATTTGTGGAGAAAACACTCTGAGATTGATCTGTTTAGTACCCCACAAAATAAAAATAAGAGCATAACATTAATAACCAGGTGCTCCGCAGGGCGCAGCTTTATACGACCGCAGAGGTCGAACCCTGAACAGTTGGGGCAAGTATGGACAAAACATTCAAGCGTGATACAGCTCTGAATTTGGATTGTGATCAAATTTTTGACATTACATGGTTTTTTTTTACACAAAACAAATGTCAAGATTTTACAAATCAATTAAAGATTTCTTCTTCAAACTTTTTAAATCTAAAATTAAATAGTTGACACAGCATAGGTTTCTGACACAGAATGAATGTGGTCTAATGAACTTAAAAGTTTTTTTTTGCCTTTGAGCAATTCACTATGCTGTTGAATATTAATCCTCTCAAAAAAATGTTTGAAGAAATTTTCTTTTTATTTATGAAATCTGAAATGAGAAAAATTTAAACCCCCCCCCCCTTTTTTTCACATCCCCGTTTCCCTTTCTCCAAAACTGATATCAATTCAAATTTCTAATGGAGTTTGCAACAATAACTACTCTTTTAAATACATCATAAAATATTAAAATGTAAAATAAAGTGCTTGTTATCACTGAATGGTAAAGATTGGTTGGTAGTAAAAGTGAATATACATTGTTTATTGTATAAAACAATAAAAAAAACTTCATCAGCAACATTTTATATTGGCAAATTTCCAATGAAGTTATTTACATAAAGTTATTGGCAAATAAAAATAGAAAATGACATCATAGTCATGTCTGGCAAATGTCCAACATACATTATCTAAAAACATTTTAGATAAGATAAGGAAAAAAAGCTTCATCAGCAACATTTTATATTGGCAAATTTCCAATGAAGTTATTTACATAAAGTTATTGGCAAATAAAAATAGAAAATGACATCATAGTCATGTCTGGCAAATTTCCAACATATATTATCAACTACTATTCTATACAAAGAAAGATAACTCCAATTGAAAATTAATTGCTATTGCACAATATTGTGCAATTAGATATTTCTTGCTATTGTGCAATACTGTGCAATTGAAAATTTCTTGCTATTGCACAATACTTGATATGGAATCCTGATTTGGACCAACTTGAAAACTGGGCCCATAATCAAAAATCAAAGTACATATTTAGATAAAGCATATCAAATAAGCCCAAGAATTTAATTTTTGTTAAAATCAAACTTAGTTTAATTTTGGACCCTTTGGACCTTAATGTAGACCAATTTGAAAACTGGACCAAAAATTAAGAATCTACATACACAGTTAGATTTGGCATATCAAAGAACCCATTTATTCAATTTTTGATGAAATCAAACAAAGTTTAATTTTGGACCCCCATTTGGACCAACTTGAAAACAAGGCCAATAATTAAAAATCTAAGTACATTTTTAAATTCAGCATATCAAAGAACCCCAAGGATTCAATTTTTGTTAAAATCAAACTAAGTTTAATTTTGGACCCTTTGGACCTTAATGTAGACCAATTTGAAAACGGGACCAAAAATTAAGAATCTACATACATAGTTAGATTCGGCATATCAAAGAACCCCAATTATTCAATTTTTGATGAAATCACACAAAGTTCAATTTTGGACCCTTTGGGCCCCTTATTCCTAAACTGTTAGGACCAAAACTCCCAAAATCAAACCCAACCTTCCTTTTATGGTCATAAACCTTGTATTTAAATTTCATAGATTTCTATTTACTTATACTAAAGTTATGGTGCAAAAACCAAAAATAATGCTTATTTGGGCCCCTTTTTGGCCCCTAATTCATAAACTGTTGTGACCTCAACTCCAAAAATCAATCCCAACCTTCCTTTTGTGGTCATAAACCTTGTGTTAAAATTTCATTGATTTCTATTTACTTATACTAAAGTTATTGTGCAAAAACCAAGAATAATGCTTATTTGGGCCCTTTTTTGGCCCTTAATTCCTAAACTATTGGAACCAAAACTCCCAAAATCAATCCCAACCTTCCTTTTGTGGTCATAAACCTTGTGTCAAAATTTCATAGAATTCTATTCACTTAAACTAAAGTTATAGTGCGAAAACCGAGAAAATGCATATTTGGGCCCTTTTTGGCCCCTCATTCCTAAAATGTTGGGACCAAAACTCCCAAAATCAATCCCAACCTTCCTTTTGTGGTCATAAACCTTGTGTTAAAATTTCATTGATTTCTATTCACGTTTACTAAAGTTAGAGTGCGAAAACTAAAAGTATTCGGACGACGACGACGACGCCGACGCCAACGTGATAGCAATATACGACGAAAATTTTTTCAAATTTTGCGGTCGTATAACAACATGACATAAACATTACAGAGTGATTAAAGAAACATAAAATAATAGTTCAAATGCATGAGGAAAGGGTCAGTGGTCAAGGGGAGATAATTTTGATATCTATTAGAGTATTAACTAATTTTCTGATTTTCTAAGTTGCAGGTCTTATCAAGGTATGCACATAAAATAGATAAAAAAAACTGCTATCTTCATTACTCATGATCCATGTAAAAAGATCATTTCTGTTTAAATTAACCCAACTGTGGTATTTTTTGATATAATCAGTTATATATCTTCTGGGGTTATTGTCAAGAGGGCATTCCAGAAGAAAGTTCATGTCATTTTAAATAGAATCTGAATTGCAATATAAAAATATCCTCTTATGTCGAGGTAATATTTCATATTTACCGCATACATTGATAAATCATTCATGTCTGCCAGTTTCTATTCTTAAACAGTGATTGCTGAGTCTGTATTTTGTTAACAAATGTTTTTGGGGGGTGCTTTAAATAATTTTCATAGTCAAATGACCTCTTGAATGAAAAGTAAGTGTCCAATTTGCCTTGAATCTGTAAATAAAAATCTCGCATTTTCTCCCAATCATTTTGAAAATATAGTTTATTACCTCCCTCTAACAGTCTAACACCAGATGGAGACACTTGTATGATGTATTTGTCGTCACCAATGTTTCCAGCAAAGATTGTAGCTGTTTGAGTACTGAATCCACTGTGATCTAATTCCATAATCTCTTGACCGGTCTGTAAAATCTATAAATAAAGCACAAACAGTTTTATTTTAACTTTTGAGGCGCAAGTATAAATTTATCTTTAATATTGTCTTTACACACATGGAGAGCATACAATTTATAATAATTCTTTTTCCAAATAAGTTCAAAGGGGTGTAACTCCTAGAAAAAAACCTGAATCATAATTTCTGATGATATGCACATTTACATAGTATGTCCCTATTATCTACAAAGTTTCATGAAATTCTGTTGTGTGGTTTCAGAGGAGTTGTGATGACAAATTAAACTGTTGCAGTAGTATATTACGAAAAAATAAGTTCAAGGGGGTGTAACTCCTAGAAAAAAACCTGAATCATAATTTCCTATCGATATGCACATCTAAATAGTATGTCCTTATTATCTAAAAAGGTTTCATGAAATTCTGTTGTGTGGTTTCAGAGGAGCTGCAATGACAAGAACAGGACTGACGGACTAATAGACGGATGGATGGGTCAAAAACATTATATCCTCTGCAACTTTGTTGCATGGGGTATAATAATGCTGAGGATTATCTTACCATACTGGAGTCTTCACGACTGAGGATTAAGAAAGCATGACCGTCCTTGACTAAATCTTTGTCTTCCTGTTCTGTGTTTGGTGTTTCTCCTTCAATACTCGTCTGAAATCATAGTTCTTATTTCATTACAATATAATATCATTGTTTGCATGTAAAGTGGATTAAACTTTTTATTTATAAGTCCAACTTGCTAGTCTTTCTTTTGACTTTACTATAGATAATTACATAATTTTAATTTATTAAAGATTAATATATCATTAAATCTATCAACAATTGTTTTATTCTAATCCCGATTTATTTTTTCTGTATCTTTCTAGTTTCAGTTACTAACAAAAGTCAGCATACATACATTAACATACTTTGTTCCCACAAAGCATATGCAGAAAAGTGAACAACTTTCTAATAATTTTATCTGAAAAATTTGTTTTATTTTCTACTACTATTAATACCAACTAATATCTTGTTAATCTATTTCTCAGTGAACAATGTGCTTTCTTCTTTTTTCTGTTTTCATTGGCTAAATTTAAATTATGATGTCTTATTCTTTTTTTAACATTTTGTTTAATATTTTCTAAATATAACTACAACATAGATAAATATATTAAAGTTCCTAAATAATTTTGAAACTCATTTACTAATCCCGACTTACCCTACTTCCCCCTTCTTCCTCAGGTAGCTCTCCCTTTACAGTCCACATGTCTATACAACCCGGAAGTTCAAAGGTCGTCACTATCTGGGGCCTGATTGTTCTCTGTAGGACAGACAGGGCACCATTCTTACTGTAACCTGATGTTGTAACCAGTTCTATATCTGGATTATCTGTACCACTGAATTCCTCTGACAAGAAAGCTGGTTCCCCCATTACAATATTGGCACACGGTGCTATGTTCCAAATGTTATCACATACCTACAGTCAAAGTTAGGTATCAACCTTTTTTTAATACTCATTGTAAAAAACTTGTTATTTGGATTGCTAATGTGATTAGTTCAAGTAAATCTGTTTATGTTATGTTATATGATTTTGAAATTTAAATTCAACTACTTGAAGATGAAACATGTAAAATAGTCAGCTATTAAAAGGGGAATCTGTGCTTAACTTGAAAACTGTTAATCTGAATTATTTTGAGAGGGACATGTTTTATGATCATGTAAATGCAATTAAATATCTTTTGCATAAATAGTTAGTAAAAATCCAAATTAATGATGTGTAGGAGAAATTTATTCTTCAATAAACCAATTTAACCCCCTCCACCACATGAAAGGTTAATACATTTCAATCAAAAAATAAAGTTTACACTCTCCTTGATATGTTAAAATGTTATATTTATATCATGTTGACAGTATCTGCTTATTTATCATAATATCATAAGATCATGTATCTTACCTCAAATGAGTAATTTGCAATAGTTGTCCCCTTTGGGTTTTCAGCACTACCATAAACTTCTAACTCGTATAAATTTTCAATCTGTGATACATCAGAAGCTATAAAAATAGACTATATTAAATTAGTTTTTCATTTTGTTAGATTTTCTTAAACTCCTATACTTTGCCAAAGGAAGTTTATTATACAATATAATTCAAATTTCCTAGGCAATCTTTTCATTTTCTGTGAAGAGCTCTGTAGAATGTGTTTTCCCATCGTTTTTAAATGACCATATATATTGAAAAATGGTAAGGAAGAGAATATGTTCTATATTACTTAATTCTTAGATATACTCTTTACTTTTATTAACCTACAAACTATTTCACTAAACAACATATGTAATGAACATCTTACCAACTTCTGATTCTGTTACTTTCTTTTTCTTAGTTGGTGGTTCTTCCTAAAATTTACAGAAATTAGCATAGATAGAAGAGATAAATAACAAGTAATAATCACAAATATTGCCCTAAAAAAATCTTCCTATTTGAGTACCAAAACTTATAATAAAATCATTATACTATTGTATATTATTTCTAAAAATTGTTTTCTATCAAAAGATGCTTTTGTTTTTTAGGATATAACAGTCCATTTAAGGAATGACTGTAATATTTTTTCTGTCTATGAAGAAATAACATTAAAAATTTGGTGCACACTGAATAACGCGTGTAGCGGGTTATTTAACAGTGTGCACCACATTTTTTATGTTATTTCGAATAGACAGAAAAATATTACAGTCATTTCTTATAATTTAATTCGAAATTCCATTTTAAACAGTAGAAAACCATGAAAAAACGTTAATGACGTCACAGTCACATGACTAAATTATGTCTATGGGCTCATAACAAAATAACGTCAGCCAATCAGAAGACGCATAACATCCAAAATTAAATTATTCATTTATATGCATGAGAACCAATTTTCCTGGCTTGACTTTAGCACATTAACTTCATGATTACAAATTCTGCATACAAATTTAGGTTTGTACTTTTAAATTCAGGATTACCCACAAAATCCTGGAAAATTAATGAATTTACAGACTTTTTTACCTCTTTTTAAAAACTATATTAATCTCTATTTTATGTATTATTTTCATAGAACATTTAGAATGTATAATTTTATTAGCAATGGTAAATAAATTATATGTTTACCTTTTTTGGTTCTTCTCTTAATTCTATTATCTGGTCCTGTGCCTTCTCTGTATATTTAAGCAACAAAGAATTCCCAAGTCTTGATCCAAGGAATAAAAACCCTTCCTCACATATACACATCTGAAATATATATAAACAAAACTTTAAAATGTAATATTTTCTATTGGCATATTTTTTATCTCTCTATCACATTACATTTTGAATTCATTCGGTAATATATCTTCATTTCATGGAAAATGATTATCATATATGCAATTACATTTAACTTACTCACTGATAAAGATTTATATAAAGTGAAAGGTTCCCTTTGGATAAAAATGATAAAACATGATCCCATAATCTTTGCTTTTTTGATTTTGGAAATAAGAGATGACTCTGAATCTGCAACTATTTTCACTTAAAAATCATCCGATTAAAATTGAAAAACTGAAATGTCTATGACAATAAAATTGAGAATGGAAATGGGGAATGTGCCAAAGAGACAACAACCCGACCATAGAGCAGACAACTGTCGAAGGCCACCAATGGGTCTTCAATGTAGCGAGAAACTCCTGCACCCAATTATACACAAGAAACTAAAATTAAAAATCATACAAGACTAATGAAGGCCAGAGGCTCCTGACTTGGGACAGGCGCAAAATTACGGCAAGTATTTTTACTCATAATATTTTTTGTGGAAAGAAATGATGAAGTCAGATTAAACTTTACTTGAGGCCTATATTGATGCTTGATAGGATTTAGATTCTTAGCTAGCTTGGCTGGTCTAATCATGAAGACACATTATTTGTAAAAAAGATATTCTGGTTTTTTTTTAATTGATACTCCATGATACTTACACATGTAGTAAGGACACTAGCAGCTGATTTATCAAAGTGGAAACTTCTTACACTTCTCATGCCATCAACAACTAATGTCAGGACATATCTAAAAAGAAAAGCAAAGCAAAAAAATGTTAACTTCCTCATCAGGAATAAATCCTGAAAAAAAATTGAGAAATCTTATAGTTTAATAGCTGATTTTGATCCCATCCACTTAGATTACATGCAAACAAATGCAA
>CM034352.1:11230456-11310735 GCA_019925275.1 Mytilus edulis
AAATCTCGGTAAAAGACACAGTCCATCAGGAAGTGGCGTTCATTTTCAACATCACGTGAGTCACACATTTTGCAAATGCGATCAGCTTCTGCTTCTCCGACGAACCGTCCGGTTTCGATCCTCAAAGGAAGTATGCCGCATCTAAATTGTGCCAGTATAGAACGCTCAGAACGAGAGAGGTTCAGTCCAACATATGTTTCACATTTATATTCTGATTTGAATGTTTTATATGTCCGCAATTTCGGAAAGTTTGTAATAGAGTTTTCCCATTCAGTGGAACACAACATGAAAAGTCTGTCTTTTACAAGAGAAATATCGCTAGTTTGTTTTTGGTTGAAATAATCTTCCAAGTCAATGTGTGACAAAATAAGATTAATATCTGATGACCAATTGTTCAAACACCGTTCAAGGTCCCATTTGATAACCTGTTTACATACGCGTGAACCGTCCATTCGAGTAAGCTTGTTCCATAGTCTAATTATATTGTACCAGTGTCTTTCTTTACATGGCAGCCATCCAACATCACCATTTGTAGCAACTTTCGGGGCGAATTTATGAACACCTAAGAAATAACGAATGGCTTTGTTTTGTACCAAGTTAACACAGGCATAGTCTTTAAAACCCCAGACAGATGAGTTATAGTCTAAAATCGGTACGACACATGATGTAAACAGCTTTTCAAATGTCTTTATTCCAAAATTCTTAAGATTATGAATTTTTGAAATAATTCCACCGAGTGCTCGCCCTCCAGCTTCCGACAGTCTCTCTGCGTTCACTTTATAGTCTTTAAATTCATGAAACATAACACCAAGATATTTGTACTGGTCGACAGTCTGTAATGAGTTTCCTCCAATTTTAAACTTGTATTCTGATCGCTTTATACGGGATTGGCGGCAATGAACTACTTTCGATTTTCAGTGTTGATAAGTACTCGCCATCGCTTACACCAGTCATGTACTTTGTTCAACATCGCTTGCATGTCATTTTCATTTGGTGAAACTAACACTATATCGTCAGCATACAACAGTATCGATACATTTGAGTTTCCTATGCTAACACCAAGGTCAAGGTCTTTAACTTCCTGCACTAAATCATTAATGAAAATGGAGAAAAGTGTCGGCGAAAGATTATCGCCTTGTCGAACACCGGAATTACAACTAAACCCATCCGTCAAAGTATCATTCAAACGAATACAAGCAGTATAATTATCGTATATGCTTTAGAGTTATAAATTTTCCCATCGATTTTATTTAAAAGAAGCTTGTACAGTAGCATATTTCTATCAACAAAGTCAAATGCCCTTTTTAAATCTATAAATGTTGCAAACGTTTTCGGACAGTTCCTCACAATTGCATTTAATGTGAAAATATGGTCTTCACATGAACGATGCACACGGAACCCATTCTGTTCGTCTGCTAACATGTCGTTTGTTTCTAAATAATCAGAGAGTCGGTTGTTTATAAACGCACTATAAAGTTTTGAGATACAAGAGAGCAAACTTATTCCACGATAGTTAAGCGGACTTCGTTCATCGGATGTTTTATCTTTAAGAATTGGACAACTTATTGCCTGTCGCCAAATTGATGGAATAATACTAGTCTCAAATATTAGTTGAAACAGAGAATGAAGCACGCTTATCACAGATTCATATTTCAAGACTTCATACGGTATACAATCGATTCCACAAGCCTTGCCATATTTTGCCCCAAGTATTAAACGCCGGATTTCATCGATAGTTATATTTGTATTCAGTTCCTGGTTTTCATCATATAACGGGTCAACCATACATTCTTCTAAAGAAGACTTATGTGATAATACTTGGCTATGAAAATTGTCCTTAAACTCCGCCGTACTATTGTCCATGTTGTAAATATTATGAAAATCTGTGTTCCATCTGTTAAGCACTGAATCATCATCTGTTAGTATTTTACCGTTTGGACCGTATACTTCCATGGGAATGTTTTGTACTTTTCGGGGTCCTAGTTTTTTGATTTTGTACCAGAAATCATTAGGATTCGATGTAACCATATTATCGATTTCCAAACAAAAATATTGTCGATAATGACGTTCACATTGTCTTAATTTTCTATCAAATGACTTTTGCGCATGTTGAAATTCCACCCGAAATTTCCTTCTGGTAGATGATTGTCCTTTAAAACTGAGAAACTGTTTTTCCTTAAGACGCATTGCGTTCCATAGTTGTCCGAGTTCTTCATTCCAAAAAGGTTTAGAACTTTTTTTGTCGTTTTCTTGTCTTTCTACTTGTATCGTATATCGGAATTTTGCAGTTCATTTCATCGACTATCAAAGTACAAAGATCCGAATAGATATTATCCACGTGACTTTGAGTCTCCCTTGTGGACTCAATACGTTGAATTAAAGTTTGCAGAGCTGCTTTTTGTAGATCAGATCCAAAAACGTCATTAGGAATCGATTTAAGCCTAAAGCGTTTGGACTTATCTATTTTCGAACTACCATATTCGGATATGTTAGTTAATGTTTTAAATTCAGCCAATAGAATAGAATGATCTGGGATTTTGCTCCTTTCACCTAAAAATTGGAAAAGATTGTTTTTCTCGATTACAGATCGGGTAGTAATAACTTGGAATGAGGAACACAGTTCGAGAACGTCATGAGGAACACACATATAATCAACCACGGATGTTCCTCTTCCTGATATACAAGTGAAGTTGTCTTTATTCGAGTCGTATCGACCGTTTAAAACACACGTTTTTTTATTCATTCAAGAACTCTAAGAATGATTTCCCATGTTGACTGACTGTTTTGTCGATCGTGGTCCTGCTTCGTATTGAATCAAAATCAGAAAAGTCATTTAGTGTACCAATTCGTGAGTTGAAGTCACCACAGATGACAATAACGTCACTTTCACTCTGATCATAAATATTAAGCAGTAAGTGCGAAAAAAAGATTTGTGAATTTCGACCCCTCACAGAACCTTCCGGTGGCAAATAACACGAAAAGACGGTAAAACTAAAGTCTGTTGATTTGGACGTAAATTTTACACAGAAAAGCCCTTCAAAACTGGCATCGACCACTTCAAAATTGTAATCATTCAAAATCCATTGTTTTATAAATAATCCTACGCCACCTGACCCTTTCGGTGCATCACGATGAATACGTTTTCTATTAAAGCCTTTCCATATATATCCGTTTATGCGCAAATTGTCACCCACAATAAGATGTGTTTCACACACACTCAAAATATCAGCATCGACGGCTTCCACTATTTTAGTCCTTAGAAGATTGTTGTTAACGATCCACCCACAAACGTTTCAATGACCTAGTTTTAAATTTATTGCTCTATTGGGCCGGGATACACACTAACTGTGATTGATCAGAACATCGGGTATACTGTCTTCGTTATTTTGAGTTTTTAGCAATATTCTGCCGTTTCCCGTTAATCTAAACTGATTTCCCTGTGGAAGTTCACGAAGTATTGCCCGAGTATTATTCTCTATTAATCTTTCAATTCTTGATTTCGCGCCCTGAATAAAGACTGTTTTGTAGTTTTCAGCGGTTTTCAGTTTGTGTTTATTGCGCAGAATAAGAATTTTCTGATCCGTGTTCTCAAGACTCATTTTCACTAATCCCGGTTTTCCATGAAATCTTGGGTTAAGACGCGTGACACCAGCGATTTTAACTTCTTTTGCGACTGATTGTCCAAGTTTGTGAATGATATCATTCATTATCTCACCTAAATTCTCATTCTCGGCGAACTGCAAATTTTTCACTATAACGGTAACCGCATCATTGCTCAACGGATTAACTTGTGTATTTGAGTTACGGTCATTTATTGTAGGATTAATACTTTCGGCTTGGGTATTTAAATTGTTCATTGACTCTTCAATGTCGTTGAAGCGTACAGAAAGTGAGTGAACAGAATTTGCTAAATCGTCAATACGTGATGACTCTCTCGCTAAATCTAGGTGAATTTCTGATTTTAAAACCTGCATTTTTTGGTCAATTGTAGACAGGACATCATTTCTAAGTTTATCTATCTTTGACTCGAACATTTTTTTCATACTTTCTTGGCCTTGTTTTATCTCATTTACACTAGACACTAAAAGTTTTATTGAGCTCGAAATATCGTCTGTATTGGCCATTTTGGATTGTTTACATTCAGGGCGGGGTGTCACACCTTCTGAAGATCTAGATCGTTGTTGAAATGTTTTAGGAGTATTTGACATTATAATTCCATTCGAAAAGTTGATAGTCAATATCCACAGAAATTGTCAATAGCTCACAATGAATGTATTATAGGAAATGATCAAACTTTTTTCACCTGATTTTCACACCTGTTGACACTTGTCCGCCATCTTTTTCATAATAAATACAGTTGTTTTCAATTCGTTTAACGTGTTTGAGCTTTTGATTCTCCCCCTTTATAAGCCTTCCGTTTTTAAATTCCAATGAAGTTGTTTGTTTAGTTCACTATATAATTCAATACCTGGTATAATCCTTAAACGAATCAATGAGTACTTAAAATTTCGATTTCAAATTGGACGTTAAAGCTCAGTATATTTCTGGGCTTTGGATAAGAGAAGAATTTTGTTCAGCAATGTTCAGGTGGTCATATAATACGTCATCAGCCACGGTATATATGTTCTGGACCATATATAGATGTAGGAAGATGTGGTGTGACTTATATGTTATATATACCATACTTATATGGTCCAACCATTCGCGTATGGTCCGACCGTACGTGTATGGTCGGGGTAACTAACACGTTTACTTTAAATACTTTTAAACTCTTAGGTAGGACCCTTCTAGTTGTTAAGCTATTAACAATGTCACTTTATTATATTTTAATATTACAAAAGATTAACTAGATAAAAATAAGCATGTTCACATAGTTTATGTTACTCCCTATTTGTAAGTATAAGAAGAAGATGTTAAAAACAAATCCACAAATTGCAATGGAAGCTGTGTTACTTTACGTATATCGGGTCTGGTGATTTACCAAGTTTATTGTGTAAAGAAAATGACAACACCGACAACGACCATAGTTTATACACTTTGGTTTGCGAATATGGTGAACTGCAGTTATGTTGCGATATTTGAAATTTAGAGCCCTTAAAAACACCGTAGACTCATCGGAATGGCCCGAAGCCTCGAAACCCCAACACGCAGTTTAAATGCAAGAATAAATTTACCGATGAAACTAAGATCAAATGACTGCGGCATCTATATTTTATATTTATTTAACCTTCAAATTATAAAACTAATACATTTTTTTAATGTTACCATCATTTTTTTAAAGATAAGATTATTGCATTATGGAAACGTTTATATTGTTGCATGTTTGAAAAAAATACCTAAATGGTCCAAATACGCATATGGTCCGACCCTTTTATAATCAAACGAGTATAATACTCATATGGTTCGACCATACGCTTACGGTCGGACCATATCAGTATTCACATATGGTCTTGACGATACGCGTATGGTCCAAAATACTCATATCGTCCGAAACATATACACGTATGAATTTGAAACTAGTAGAGGAACATGAATCTTACCCTTACAGCAAGTAATGGGCTCCAAATTAAAAGTTACACTCCTTCATCTGCCTTGTGTGAAAAAAAAAATTAGAGAAAAAATGTTACTGCACTGTTTTCCTCACATATAAATTTGGAACCAGCACATGTGCAAGTTGAATCCGAAATGAAGTCGTCAATTAAGAATTCGGTCAACACGAGTAAATCTATCACGTTATATGTCAGCAATCTAAAAGTAATTGTTCTGTTTAAGGCAGATGTTTCAATATATGAAAGGTTAATGTCAAAGGATCTCTTAAACTAAAGACTAAAAGTAGACAATTATGATTGCAAACACTCACGTCATTAGACTGTGGTTTTATTCATTTTTAATTCAACATGTGTTTGAAAAGGATGAAAGAAGACAAATATAAGAAAATTAGGTTTTTGCAATCGAATTTAAACATTATAATTATGACATTGAATGTTTTTAAACTTATCCAGAAATTAATACCTTTGGTGTTGAAGAAACACATATTTCTGCCAAGTCGTATTTTAAACATTTGGATTTTGATACATCACTAGTAGTTTTTACACCATTGATAAATTTAGTGGGTTTTTTTTTTAATTGTTTGAGTGTTTGCCTCAATGAAATTGAAGTGAAGTAGGGATACCTTTTTGTCTCTTTTAAATTTTAGAGCAACGCAGATATGGAAGGTTGGTTAAATACTTAAACTTAAAGACAAAATATTTCATCCATAATACTTTTATATTTATCAGCATGTCAGTGTTCATGTATTATTTGTCTTCAAATTAATAAAATGATAACGTATTCCTGTCGCCAATACTGTCAATGGTATATGTATAGAGGTTCATTTGGTTGACTTATATGTACAAATGGTCAAAATGATGACAATGGATGTATATAGATATAGGAAGATGTGGTGTGAGTGCCAATGAGACAACTCTCCATCCAAATAACAATTTAAAATGTAAACCATTATAGGTTAAAGTACGGCCTTCAACAAGGAGCATTGGCTCACACCGAACAACAAGCTATAAAGGGCCCCAAAATTACTAGTGAAAAACCATTTAAACGGGAAAACCAGCGGTCTAATCTATATAAACAAAACGAGAAACGAGAAACACGTATATATTACATAAACAAACGACAACTACTGTACATCAGATACCTGACTTAGGACAGGTGCAAACATTTGTAGCGGGATTAAACGTTTTAATGGATCCAAACCTTCTCCCTTTTTCTGAAACAATAGCAATTGTATGTTTGTTTTAGTAAACACAATTTTAATCATTTTCCGTCTGAGTTTCTACTTTTATCATTTAAGAATTAAGTGAACCTTTGTGTTTCGTGAATATTTTTTATTTTATGTCCAGGCATATGTCAGGGGTTTAAAATTGGTTTAAATTCGGAGAGGTTTTAAATTTGTTTTTGGATTTTCATTTTGATTGATTTTTTTTTATAAATTACACCATGTTTATAATAAATAAGACAACATTAGTATACCGCTGCTATAGTCATTCACCATGTTTATCAAGTAAAGGAAATCAAATCCGGGTTAAAAACCAAAACCGAGGGAATCGCATCAACTATGAGCGGACATTATAAGCAACACGACGGTTGCCCCCAATGGGTCCGATTCTGCTTTGCCTTCTAGATCACATGAGTTCATCCCAAGTTTTTGACTGGCCTCCTGCTGGTCAGTCTTTCTGTTTTGTGTTTTTTTGATTTTTTTTTATTAACAATAGTGTTGTCAATTTGTATTTCGACATATGACTGTTCCTTTGATATCTTTCGCTACTCTACAATCATCAACACCAGTTAAACAGAATATAAATACCAAACTTAAAGCATTAAAACCAGGGTTTTTTATCATGTTTTGTATAATAAGTTTTATTTTGTTTGTTAAAGCTTTCGGTAGCTCTAATGTGTTGAGTAAAATAGAGGGTATGCATATTTGTCCAAAGATAATCTGCCGACTAAAATACAGCTGACGTTCTCATTCTTATAAAGTCATAATTTTAATCTGATGTCCAAGATATGACCACGTCGTTCTCGCAGATTTGATTGACATTAATAAATTTAGTGACATTAATGACAAATAAGTCAACTGTACATCAACATTGTGTTAATTTGTATTATTATAGAGAACAACATACTTGAAACTTGATTCTAAACTAAACATTCAAAAGGACAAATCTCAAATGACAATTATCACATGTAATTATTTGATGCGAAATACACTGCGTCCGTTTTAAATTTAAGTAAGTTATTAAAAGATGGATGAAAGATACCAGTGGTAGAGTCAAACTCATAGATTAAAACATAAAATGATAACGCTATTGCTAAAAATAAAAAGACAACCAGACAACTAATAGTTCAGAAGATACAACATAGAAAATTAAAGATTAAGGAACACGAACCCCACCAAAAACTGGATGTATTTAAAAGTACGAACTATGAATGCACTATGTTCCAATTACAATTGACTGTAAAAATATAAACGAGTAAATCTGTAATGTTGAGTATAAATTATGATTTATTTATGTCAATCTCAATTCATATTATATTTGAGAATAACATTCAAATAAAGACCTTCATATTATCTCATTACAAAATATAATCATTGTCCGAAAAAATCAGTGTACTGAAGTCTCTCGTACTCGTCTTACAGGTAAAATCATGGCGATGTTTCTTTTCTTTCGTAGTAACACTTTTTACTTCTGGGTATATCTTCATTTGTTTACATTCAGCCTTTGCGATGTTGTTATACGTCGAATTAGATTGGCTTTCATGTTTGTTGCAAACATGCCTGGAGTTGCGTAACGTTATTGCCGATTAGCAAACGGTGTTACGAAGCACCTCAGAAGAAATCGGCTATGTTGTCCATGATAATGCTGTCATAGGTTTCACAAAGTAGCATCTTAACTTGAAATAGGTTTTGTTGTTCACAATTGTCAACAGCCGTTCTTCCTGACGAGTCCTTTTTCATAATATATGCACCTTTTGTTCAATAAAAACTTTACAAAATTAAGAATTTCTTTTTCGTTCGCTTTTGACCGACATGCGGTAATAAGTAGAGTAGACTTTGAAGAGTTTTTAAAGTTAACATCTGTATATTCCTTCAATTGTAATTGAGCCAATGCAAGATTACCGCTGATTACAAAGTCAAATAAATCCTGGAAATCCTCTTCAAGTTTGCCCATGACGAACTGATTTCTCCTAGAACACTTATAAATTTTCTCACTAATATTAGAAAACAAACCCATGATTTCTGTTTGTGCATTTGAGTCAGCGTCCTTCTTTTAATAGTTATAATCATGAGTTGTTATCCAATGATATTCTCTCATAAAAACCTACAAAGGTTAAGCCATTCGTCACATTTTGAAGAATGAAATCAATAATGTTGTTTTAAAATCAAAACCAAACTGTGATGTATACAACTATTGTATATCTCTCAACTATGAATTACAAATCATCTTTTAGGTAACGAAACATTTATGACCCAATGTTTTTTTTTAATTTGTTTTTGGGGGTTAGCTGCCTTAAATGTACTACTGAATATAAAAGATCCATAAAATCAGGATATAAAAATAAATAAGACAATATTATAATATTGACGTCATAATATGCGTATTTCGCACAGAAATATAAAAGAACTGCTGAGTTTATGCTTTTTTTTGTCTATTTGTCAACTAAATAACAAAATTTCACAGAAGCTTTGTAATAATATTGCCACCTCATATGAAATTGTTATTTCTGTTTGAAAATATTTCTATGCAAAATATTATCAAAACATGATACCAATACATAATAAAAAAAACAATAGAACCCCAATATTTCAAAGAACTTTTTTTTTTGTAATGGATTTTACACAAGGTTATTCGTCGAATGGGAAATACGGGGTTTAGTCCAATTGTCTTATACATGTAATTGTGCATGTGGAATTTAATTTAAGATTATGAACGCGAACATTTAAATGTACTTTAATATAATGGACAACATCTGCATGTTTTGACATCCTGGATAATCATAGGTCTGTTCTATGTTTCTTTGGAATTTCAACCAAAAATGAAAAACTGGATCTTCCATCACTGTATTGGATACCTAAACTACATAAGTGTCCTTAAAAACAACGGTATATTGCAGGGTCATCCCTTCGTAAGTTTTACGGACGCCATCACGAGTTCGTGGACCGTTATGGAATAACCGTTTCACAAATGATATCGGATATGTTCATTACGTCGTAACTACAATTTCCTTCCCTTTCATGAATGTGACTTACCGAATTAGACTATTTACCATATTTGTTATCACATAAGCAACACGACGGGTGCAACATGTGGAGCAGGATCTGTTTACCCTTTGAAAGCACCTGAGATCACCCCTTGGTTTTGGTGGGGTTCGTGTTGTTTATTCTTTATTTGTCTATGTTGTGTCATATTTACTATTGTATGTCTGTTTGCTTTTTTTTCATTTTTAGTCATGGCGTTGTCATTTTGTTTTAGATTTATGAGTTTGACTGTCCCTTTGTTATCTTTCGTCCCTGTTTTGTATGGCGATTTTCATATATGGACAACATATGCATTGTTTTGTATAGCGACTTTTATAAAATGGACGACATCAGCATGTTTCAGATGGCGACTTGTATATAATGGACGACATCTGCATGTGTTGTATGGCGACTTATTTATAATGGACGACATCTACATTTCTATTAATGTTGTGACCTTGTGAAGTAAGGTTCGTGTCTAAATAGAATATACATCAACTTTAACTCTATGCAAATATTAATCTATACAACTTTCAATACATAATATGTGGATCCTTAGGCGAATACTGGTTTTACAACGCAGCCATATTAAATGTTGAAAAACAACAGAAGTTCAACTTCGACTAAATAAACGCATCATAGATACCAGGACTAAACTTGGTATATACGCCAGACGCGCGTTTCGTCTACAAAAGACTCATCAGTGACGCTCGAATCTAAAAAAGTTAAAAAAGCCAAATAAAGTACTAACGAATTGTTATATAGTATACGTACGAACATGACTTCTTTCATTTTTTTTTCAACTTGGTTAATTCGGCATAACAAAAAGCTGTGAAATGTATCCATTTCTCTCGTTTTCTCCGATACTAAAACCAATATATTAGGCCAAATTACAAGTCCGTATACTTATTGTTATATCTTAGTGACTAATAACATTAGTAAAGAATACAATACCATGCAGTGTATTCTTGTACTATCCACACATATCAATGCGTTTAATTCTTACATTTAGTAAATAATCATACGTTTTTTGATTGAGTTAAGTCTGCCAATTGATATTTTATCGTATGTTTTTCTATGTTGTGATGTTGTGCTATTGTTTCAGAAAAAGGGAGAAGGTTTGGATCCATTAAAACGTTTAATCCCGCTGCAAATGTTTGCACCTGTCCTAAGTCAGGAATCTGATGTACAGTAGTTGTCGTTTGTTTATGTAATAAATACGTGTTTCTCGTTTCTCGTTTTGTTTTTATAGATTAGACCGTTGGTTTTCCCGTTTGAATGGTTTTACACTAGTAATTGTGGGGCCCTTTATAGCTTGTTGTTCGGCGTGAGCCAAGGCCCCGTATTGAAGGCCGTACTTTAACCTATAATGGTTTACTTTTTAAATTGTTATGTGGATGGAGAGTTGTCTCATTGACACTCACACCACATCTTCCTATATCTATTTGCACTCTGTCGTTCGTCTTACCAAAATACATGTATGCCAACCTGGTATATTATGACGTCTTTACACTAAATCTATTGTATGTTGGATGTGTACGGATTGAGTGTTTAGTCTTAGAGGCATGATTTTTTTTATTAGTTGTTAGTGGCTTTGAACTAGCTGTCAGACTCTCAGATCTGTTCATTGTGTCTTTTTGTGTCGGGATGTATAAGTACCCGGCCACGTTCACTTGTATTTTTTGTCTATCTGACGAGTTAAGCCTTTTTCAACTGATTTTTATAGTTCGTTCTTATGTTGTACTGTTATACCACTGTCCCTGGTTAGGGTTAGGGTTGGGATCCCGCTAACATGTTTAACCCCGCCACATTATTTGTATATGTGCCTGTCCCAAGTCAAGAGCCTTTAATTCAGTGGTTGTCGTTTGTTTATGTGTTACATATTTGTTTTTCGTTCATTTTTTACATAAATGAGGCCGTTAGTTTTCTCGTTTGAATTGTTTTACATTGTCTTATCGGGGCCTTTTATAGCTGACTGTGCGGTATTGGCTTTGCTCATTGTTGAAGGCCGTACGGTGACCTATAGTTGTTAATGTTTGTGTCATTTTGGTCTTTTGTGGAAAGTTGTCTCATTGACATTTTCTTTTTTATATAATTAATTAATTGAGAAACTGCATTCTTACATGCTGTACGTGTATTAACAAAAGGATAACACAGATGGATTTATGTAAATAAAATAAAAACACTAACAAGCCTGGGCATCAGGCCAAGCATGTAGAGCCAAGCCATATCATAGTCTGTCTTTACTATCAATACGCATTGAACAATGTTTCAAGAAGGGATCAAATATGTCACTACGATTGGACATTCCATGAATGTGTTTAGCGTTTTCCGAAACAGGTATGAATTATCATTTGTGATCCTTTTTTGTTGTTTTCTGTCGTTGCAAAAGGAGAAATCGGGACCCAGGCAAACCGACTTTAGCATATTAAAGTATTTTACTTTTAAGTATTCAAATACGAATGCGTCATGAATAAGACATTAAAAGGAAGTTGCAGTAGGTGTACTTCTAGTTCTTATAAAAATATCCTAACATTATTTCTAATGAGATACACACCTTATTTCTTGTCATTTGTCAATCTTGTTAAGGCACCAAGTACTCGTTGCGATATTATTCGATTTAACTAAACAGTTCAGATGTGAAAAGTCAGATTTGAAAAATAGAAAAATTTGGATCAAGCCATGAGCAGTATCAAAAACTTGTCAATTTAGAAGGTTAGACAGTAAATGTAGCGCAAATTCATCATATAAGTATTGTGTTTTGTTCAGAAATGGGTATAGAAGAAATATTCGTATAATCGAAACTAACCAGTGTTTTCCATATCACTAATCTTCATTGTCGTTACAAGGACATCATTGGTCAATATAAACCAACGTGCAGACATCTTATACTTTGAGGTATTCCACATCCCATCTTAAGAGTAATATTCCATACAAATCACAAAAATGTCGGCATCCATGTCAAAAACTTAGAAAATATTTAAACATACATATTCAGGAGGCATATATTCACTGTCATGAAAGATGGATTTTTTTTAACTTAATACCGATTCACTCATTGAGTCTTTGCGTCGTCGGAAATAAACATATGTATTCTTAAAACAGTTATTAGCATGATATGGATTATTTTCTTCTAGTATATTTAAAAAGGTATGATATTCAATCCCTAACGAGAGGGATGGTGCTTGATTTTCATATGACGAAGATGTTATATACAGATTTGTTAAACATGTGGTGCGGAGTTGTGCAAAGAATGTGTAAATGGTAAAATTGAGAAAGGAAATGGTGAATATGTCAAAGCGACAACCACCCGACCATAGAGCAAACAACAGGCATTCCTTAATAAGCATTTTGACAACTGCTGTAAAAAGTTTTGTGTGATTAACAAAAATATTAAACTAAAACACCAGAACTCAACATGATTTCAATTCCTGTAATGATGTTTGCAATGATACAATAGCACATTTTCATCTTGGTTTAACCATCATTAAATTCATTAGCAGCTTAGAAATGCGACGAACTGTAAACAACTTAAACTTTCTAGCTTTTGTTATTGGTATATCAGCTAGATGTTTGTAGTACTGCTGTGGTTCCATGTCTGAAAACCATAGCCATCTTTGTTATATAGTTTAAATGCATGCCAATCAAGCCTTAAACCCTTCAATTCGTTAATAACATCCAGTGTCATCTCTGCCATAGAGTTTCCATATCGGTCAACAACTCAAAAACTTTCAATAGCAGGATTCGAAATCGTTTCCGTAAAAAAAATAGCAATATTCTATCAAAACACGTGTTGTAGTAACCATAAGAAAATCTAGTCAGGTATAAACTTCATTTAGAGATGATAACCATATGTTAATTTATGTAGTTAATAAAAGCTTATGTTACTAATGTCATACACAGAAATCTTAGAATATTTTTCTTTGTCTATGAATAATAGTGATTACTTTTTATCATTAATTGTTGTTTTCTATGCAGATTGATAGCGTTTTGAACACCATTAAATTTATTTGAAACATAAAAATGTAATGCGTTTGAGCCTTTTATTTTACCATTTGATAAGAGACTGTACTTTTGAATTCCTTTTGTGAATGTTTGTTGTTTGGATGATTGGAAGACATTTTAACATTGACGTACTTTCATGTATAACTAAAACCTATCGTCATCTTTGTCACAGAGTTTGTAGATCGGTCAACCAAGTCTAAAACTTTCAATAACACGATTCGAGATTAAACATTCAAGTTCTTAATAATATTATCATTTTTGTCAAATAGTAATTTACTATTTGAAAACTGCGTGTAGTTACCATAAGTATCATAAGCGTGTAAATCTAGTCATTAGGAATATAGAATTCATAAAATGGCATATGACATGATCTCATTATGTGAATTACTGTAGATTATTTAGTTTTTCATTCGACCCTTATTTTTGTGTTAACGAAGAAATTAAGATAAAAAAAGATCGAATTCAACTAAGACTTATTTCAACCTGATTAGAAATACTCATACACGAAATTCTAATATCTTTCTTTGTCAATAAATAATACTGATTATTTGTTTATCATCAAAGGTTTTGACTTCTGAGCAGATTAATTGATAGCGTTTTTCGATATCTTTCAATGGATTAAAACGAAATATTTTATGTTCATCAAATTGTTTTCCATAACTGTATGGTATGGGATATATTTTGTCAGACATATACTGGTGCGTACAATGATGATAACAACAGGCGCGGATTCCGAGCTTGAAGCGGGGGGGGGGGAGGAAATGTTTTTGAACACTAGAGAAATTTTCCTGTTACACCAAACCATATGTTTTTCAATAAATGGCACACTTTTTGTTCATCCGGCATAAGGTTACATTTAATTACAAATCGTATCTACCCGTTTTACAATTGCTGTATGACCCCTTGAATCTATTCCTCTGGCCGCGTCCTATCATGTGTGTTTGTAAAGTTTTGTGATCTTAATAAGGCTGTTTGGTGGTATTTTTGTGTTTGTTTGTGAGATTAACATTCACCATTAGCTTTACCCTATTCTGAACGTGTTTTTTTAACAAACTATTCGGGCTTGTCGTCAGTAGCGAACAAAACCCAAAACTGCAATAAATTTCGGCCTATGAAGTTGAATAGACAATGCATGGTAAATAGTGCAGCCACGCATATTAGAAGCATCTTTTTAACCCATACATGTCACGTTTATGAACAGAAAAAGAACTAGATGGATTCCAGTTTTCATTTAGAATGCTATACA
The DNA here is from genome assembly GCA_019925275.1 of Mytilus edulis. NCBI lineage: Eukaryota > Metazoa > Mollusca > Bivalvia > Mytilida > Mytilidae > Mytilus > Mytilus edulis. The sequence goes on from CM034352.1 coordinate 11,245,501, forward strand.
TTTAAGCACTAGATACAGATGTGAAAATAAAGTTTTCAATATCCTTAGATTCAGCAAGTGTTATTTTCTAAAACAAATTCTTATATGTGATAGGGTGAAAAAGTATTTTTCTTCAAATCAAGCTAAGAACAAACGTCGTTCTAATCATAAAACCAACAAAGTAATAGAGTATAGGGATACCTGCCTTTGATTGTCTTAATTAAATCCTTTGATCCTCTAATAATCAAGTTACCCTCAGGCCAATGTAATTATGACATGTGTATATATCTAAAGGAGTGTAGCGACAACGTGTCACCCTATTCAGTGCTAGATATTCAATTTATAGTAAAGATAACATTAAAACAAGAAATGGTTAATACAAAAATTATTTTCAGATTTTCAAGCGGGGGGTTTTTGCGAACCCCCAAAAAAACCTAAATCCGCTAGTGTAACGAGTGAAGAAGTTATAAATCGGCACTTGGAATTGTAAATGTAGTACCCAAGCCTAAATTATATAATGAATTTCCTTCTTTGGCTTTAAACACCAAAGCCATTTTCTAATTCCAATAAAACATGGGCTACACGTGATTGACGTAACAATTGAAATAGCAAGATCAGTAGAAATTTTAACGAAGCCGGAGATCAAAAAGGACATTTTTGTTAATGTTGCTCGCTAGTAAATTCAATAAAATTACCCTATAAGTAAGTGAAAATGTATATATTATCAATAAACTCCTTTTGTTCTATAACATTTGTGGTTAACCAAATAGGAATGGCTGCCTTTTGAGTGTGTAATAGGTCCGTTTCGAAGTGCGAATGATCTTTAGTTTCCTTTTAGAAAATAAACAATTCTTTAATGCCATGCTCTATTTGTTAATATTTGATACCGCGCTAACGCTCGTTTTTAAGATATTGACAAATGCCATGCCTGCCAATCTAAGAATAAGCATCGACATGACATGAAAGAACTTTTCTTAATTGATAAATGAACAGGTAAATATAATAAGGAGAAATGTCACTTGTGGTGTCTAAAAGACGCTATAAACATGACATTGCTTGACCTAAATGATGATATAAAAAGTAAAATTATAAATATACCGAACTCCTTTGAAATGGCAAAAATCAAAAGTTCAAACATATCAAACACATGGACTACAATTTTCATGTTCCTCACTTGGTACAGGCATTTTCTTTTTAGTGTTTTACCCAAAACAAATTAGTCTACACGCAATTAAAATTTGTTTTGCAAAAGTATGAATTATTCGAAATACTAATGATTTTCTTATCTCAGGCAAAGATAACCTTAGCAGTATTGGGCACAATTTTTTTGGAATATTGGGTCATAAATGCTATACAATTTTGTACTTGTTTTGCTTTCTAAATATTTTGATCTGAGCGTCACTGATAAGTCTAATGCACTTTTATTATTGCAACTATTATTTGTTTTAAATAATTGAACATGAAAAGATTTTAGACCGAATATTGTTTGGACAAAGTGTAAAGTCCTAATGCAAACATTGAAGGAATACACAAACTGTCCAACATACTTTACGCTCTAGAGGGTGTTTCTTGGTAAATATTTGATACTTTTTTATGTCATAATACAAGTGGCCTAAAGTAGCCCATTTCATACTTCCACCTTTAAAGAACTATCTAATGATGCTATAAAATCTTTTAATCTTTTAATATATTACACTTCAAGTCTAATTTTAATCTTTAGATTCAGTATTAAACTGACTTTTCCTGTTATATATTGCAATACCTACACTTAAATGGTAATAGCCTTTTGAAAAGTTTAATCACAAAAAAAATATCCAAAACTGAAAGACCCTAGTCAGATGGCAAAATAAAAAGCTCAAATACATCAAACTAATGAATAAGAACTGTCATATTCCTGACTTTGTACTGTCATTTTCTTATGTAGAAAAATTGTGGATTAATCATGGTTTTAACGCTGTCAGGTTATTTTCGAAATATCCATTTGAATGTCCCTTTGGTATCCGTAACCTCTATTTTCGTAATTGTAATATAAGACTTAAATTTCAATCATGTTGTTCTCTATCAATATTCTATGTTAACAACGTTTCCTTTAAACGACATCAATGTATCTTAAATTATAAATTTCAATCCAATCTGCAAGATGAAAGACGTTTTTAATATCTCACTGATATATCAGATGACAATTATATTTTTTATAGAATGAGAAGCCCAACTGCATTTCAGCCAGCAGGTTTAAGAGACTTTGAAATGTAGGAATAAAGACAACAATAGTATACCGGTCTTCAAAAGTCATAAATCGATTTAGAGAAAACAAATCCGTGTTACAAAATAAAACCGCGGAAAACAAATCAACTATAAGAAGCAAAACAGGGACACCGAAGTGCAACAAAAACAAACGCCAACACGCATTGAAACAAACTATTTGATAGTACATGTAACTGCCATATTCCTGGCTTGGTACATGACATTATTTGGAAATAATGTTGGGTTGAACCTAATTTGATTGCATTACAAACGTCCCGCTTTATGACAATGTTGGACATTATCGTTAAAATACTACGTGTCAGAAATACAACACAAACACATACAAGAACTTTCATTACAGAGAAAAACGCTTGATCAAATACTATGATAGTAAACACAACATGCAAACCGCAGAACAACAACGATTATTTGTTATTCCATAGATCGAAAATAAACCGATAACACCATGGCTAAAAAAGAGGGGGGAATAAAAGTATACAAGACACAACATTGAAACAGAATAAGCAACACGAACCCCACCAAGAACTAGTGTGATCTCAGGTGCTCTGGAAGGGTAATCTGTATCAAGTACTGTTCTGGAACTTATTCATCATTTATTCTTCATTTGATCATCATTTTATATTGTTAACGTTTCATTGCGTACATCGCTTTATGTGCGCCAGTTTTAGGAGTTTTATACAGGACAGTGGAGGAATCCGCGTTACTTTCCCCTCTCTTCTAATGACGTAAACTGCTCAGCGAGTCGTGTGCACAACTGCAAAGAACATTCAGCGGACACGTTGTCCAAAAGAACAATTCATGGCTAACCACAGCGTGAGTTACCTTTAAAACATTACAAATTATGTCTTTACATTATCGATGAACTGTTTTAATATATTTCCCTATGTTATAAAGAAACTATGAACATTTTACCGTTCAAGCTGTTCGTATCTGCGATTACACGATTTAATTCAAGACAGAACCCGACGTGTGCAAGAATATTCATCTATTCATAATTATAAAGAACTTTAACAGCTTTATATATCTACGAACTGTTTATCCGTATTTTTAATGGACTTTAATTATCATTGAACACATTGTAAAATTGTATTTATATTTGTATTTTCAGTTTTTCACCATTTGGATTGGTAGTGAAATAAAAGTCAGCTCCTGATTGTTTTATCTTTACCTAAACCCAGTCGTCTTGGTTACACTCACTGGTCAGGCCAGTACAGTGAAAAAGCTACAACTTGCCTGTTGTTTTTCTTGGATAACGTACGCCACTCCACGACAGTCAACAGACCAACAACGTAGTTTCAACGGCAACGTTTCGTGCTAGTAAATTGACGACAACCTGTCTTTACTATATCCAGACAAGGAACGACAACGTAGCAACGTACATACGTACATACCTTTACACTGACAGTGGACTAGATATCTTGTGTGAACTCGACAGCAACCCAACAACGCTGAGTCAACATGGATCCCAGTCATGTGGAACAACAAGAAGAGATTCAGCCCCAAGAAGGAGATGTCCCTGAACTATTAGAAAATCCGTCTAATACATCACAGTCAGATGAAACTCCCGAGGCTAGGCGAGTACGTGACCTCACGGAAAAAGGACAAGTAGCCTTCACTGAAAAACGTGACAAGTTCTGTCAGGAGCTAGAGGCTCTCTGGGCAGACATTGAATCCCAGTTATTGGAAGTAACAACGCCTCCTAACGATCTCCAGCAACTCCTAACAGTCCAGGACAAACTTGTTAAAGCCTGTAATAATTATAGTAGGCTCACAGATGAATACCTAGACTTTCTGAAAAGGACCCGAACATTGGAGAGTCAAAAAGAAATTGATGCATGTAAACTCTCTTTGGATTTACGTCTGTCCAAAGTGGAGCTAGTTATGGAAAAACTACACGAGCATCGCCTCGCTTTAACAAAGGCCAAATCCACTAAAACAAAGACCTCAAGGGGTAAGAAAAACTCGCACAGCGGTAGCTCTAACGTGTCAGACATGTCAAGCCTGGCACGGAGAAAGCGAGCCAAGGCAGAGGCTGCAAAGTCTAAGATAGCATTTGCCGAAAAAACATGCCCTTATCCTACAACAGGAAGTAATGTTAGAAGAACAAGCCCTGTTCAGACAAAATGAAATGGAACAGGAAGCAGCACGCAAAAAGGCTGAAATGGAACAGGAAGCAGCATACAAAAAGGCTGAAATGGAACAGGAAGCCAGTCGTAAACAGGCAGAAATGGAGCAAGAAGTCGCTCAACGTAAACATGAGGCCGCACAGAGAACAGTTCAGCTAGAACAGGAGGCTGCTCACAGAAAAGTGCAATTAGAACAAGAGGCTGCTCACAGAAAAGTGCAATTAGAACAAGAGGCCGCTCACAGAAAAACGCAATTAGAACAAGAAGCTATGCGCAGGAAGGCTCAAATGCAACAAGAAGCCGCACGAGTAAGCCGGGAAAAGGCCGAGCTTAAAGCCAAATTTAACCTTCTTGGAGCACAGAGAGAAGCTGCAGCCGCAGAAGCCGAGGCTCGTATCCTGGAATACGATGATAGCCAAGTGTATAGCGATCTCCCTGACGAAAAAGAAGACCCGCTCCAGCGTGTGCAAGATTTCGTCAATAAACTTCCTGTATCAACTGTTGTAAAGGAGGTAACAGGACCTCAAAAGAAAGAACAAATTCCTGTTAAAATTGAGCTGAGACATGAGGCACCAGCGTTCGTGCCATCTGTGGCACTGAACTTGCCACAACAAACACCTGAGGTCTTGCCTACACCTGCTAAGTCACCAGATGTTAATGTATTCCCAGATCTGGGAACAGTAACTGGAATAGGAAAACAGGGCGTTTCAGCAAAGATCCCTGTCTCACAGCAAAATCAAGGCATTATAGAAGAGATCCCTGTCTCACACCTAAGACAAGGAGTTATAATAGAAGAGACCCCTTCTGCACATCTGCAGCAAAACAATCCTACGTTAGAGATAACCAGATTTCTCCTTCGCAAGGACTTGCTGTTCTCCCGGCTAACAAGCTTTAACAACCAGGCAGAATCATTTCATACATGGAAAGCCAGCTTTAAAAATTTCATAAACGAACTACAAGTTTCAGACTCAGAACAGATAGACCTACTTATTAAATGGCTTGGACCAGAGTCAGGTAAACATGCCATGAGTATAAGGGCATCGAATGCCAACAACCCAACAAGAGGCCTACACAGATTATGGGAAAGACTGGACGATCGATATGGTGCTCCAATAATGTTGCAGACGTCTCTCGTCAACAAACTTGACAACTTTCCAACACTGACAAATAAAGACAAATCACTCTTTTACGATTTGTCAGACATTATCTCAGAAATAGAGTATCACAAAGAAAATCCCAAGCTGGGATGTTTGCTAGCTTACTTCGACTCGTCAAAGGGGGTAAATCCTATTGTGGAAAAACTACCATACGGACTCAAAGAAAAGTGGATAACAAGGGCTTCAAGATACAAGTCTAAATATGAATTTACCTTTCCACCTTTTACAGAATTCTCTGCCTTCATCAGGGAAATGAGCAAAATTAAGAACGATCATGGGTTCATCTTTGGTTCAAAGGTAACACCAAATACAAAAGACGCTACGCCAAGGTTCACACCTCAGACGTACTCTAAAGTCAACGTCCATAAGACGGCTGTTGAACGGTAAACTGAAGACAGCAGTCAACAACAAGGTCTGTGTATCCTACACAATACGAAGCATACCTTGAATGAATGCCGAGCATTCCGAGCCAAAACTATAGAGGAACGCAAGGAACTGTTGAGGCAAAACAATCTTTGTTACAAATGCTGTGATTCGACTATGCACAGAAGTCGTGATTGCAACGCGAGTATCAGTTGCAATGAATGCGGAAGTAAACAACACACCACCGCATTACACACTAATTGAGTGTACCAAACCAAAGGTGCACCGCCTTCACCGCCTAGATCAGTCGACGGCGGGGAGCAACTTGAGTTAGCTGAAACCAAGCTACCCTCTGTTAGTTCAACTTGCACAAATATCTCCAAAGACGGCAACAGCAGTAAATCATGTGCCAAGATACTTCCTGTGAATGTCTTTCACAAAGATAATCAGGACAAAGTAATTCGCATGTATGCAATTATTGACGACCAAAGCAACCGGTCTCTCGTGGCTCCTGAATTCTTCAGCCTATTCAACGTACAGGCAGAAACAAAAGATTATTTGTTATCCACATGCTCCGGCAGCAAGGTTACTTCCGGTAAACGAGGAAACGGCTTTGTCGTGAAGTCTGTACAAGACAATACTAGATTCAATCTGCCTGAACTGATTGAATGCGATAACATTCCCAAAAATCGGAACGAAATTGCTACACCTGAGGATATATTGCAATATCAACACTTGCAAGAACTACAAAAATGTATCCTCCCGATTGATGGAAAATGCAAAATCCTATTGCTCATTGGAAAAGACCTTATAGAGGCACATCATGTCCGAGATCAACGTCTAGGACCACCAAAGGCTCCATTTGCGCAAAAGTTAAACCTGGGTTGGATTATCGTTGGAGAAATACGCTCCGATAAGCAACATGTTCACCTTGAACTCACTACAAAGGAAACAAATCCAACTTGCTGTGTTGTGAAACCACAGACAAAGAAATTACCTTAGTGTAATAAAACCAACACCCAGTCAAATGAAATTCAAACTGATTCGTCTAAACTTTATCCCCGTTTACATGGGCAACCGAAAACGAAATCAGCGACTTCTATCGTCAGATTTGCAGAAGCCGAAAAGTTCACTTCGGAAACAACGCCACCAAAAGTGAATGCCGACAAAGAAAAGTACATCCGAAAACATTCAATTCCCATGGAAAGCTTCAATTCGCCTTTGGATACTCAAGGACAAGAGGAAAGCAGAATAACCAATTCCAACTTAAGTCACGGAGAAAAGGAACATGGTACCGGATGGTCTACTGTACGCCGTAAACGTCAAGGAAAGCATCCTTCTCGCAAGACGTCCTCGTTAGATCGCACATCCGTGTCGAAAGGAGATTCTTCCATCAGAACTACAGCCATGGAGTTGGATCTTAGATCGCCGCGATCTCGTCGGAAACACCGCCATATCTAGGATAGAAGCTGTGAAATACCCAGCCTCCCGTTGGACTACTTCTAAGTGAATATTTGTACTGTTGTTATATATTTATTATTTTATTTGTTTTCGATAATGGAATAGTGATGTCAGATAGACCTCAGACGGGGAGTGTTCTGGAACTTATTCATCATTTATTCTTCATTTGATCATCATTTTATATTGTTAACGTTCTATTGCGTACATCGCTTTATGTGCGCCAGTTTTAGGAGTTTTATACAGGACAGTGTAGGAATCCGCGTTACTTTCCCCTCTCTTCTAATGACGTAAACTGCTCAGCGAGTCGTGTGCACAACTGCAAAGAACATTCAGCGGACACGTTGTCCAAAAGAACAATTCGTGGCTAACCACAGCGTGAGTTACCTTTAAAACATTACAAATTATGTCTTTACATTATCGATGAACTGGGACAATATCCCTAATGCGCCTTGAAATGAGGAACTCAAAAGTCACGTGTAAACAAAAAATCTCTGTGTAGTGATATTTGACACATTTCTATGATAAACAAATGACTGAGCTGAACCACTTGTGTTAATTGAGAAAGTAAGGGAACACAGAATAAATGTGTAAAAACTATGGAGCCATTAAATGTGTTCAAAGAATTAAATTTTTAAAGAACTTATTGTGTCAAAAATGGGATTTTTTACCATGAGGAGCCACATCGCAAAAGGATACTCGGGGTTTGCTAATTTACGGAAAAATGAATCACACTTCGTACCCCGAAAATTTAACCACATATGTAAAAATGTCTCAGCTTCGAAACAAGCCATCATACATATACAAGTTTATGATATGGGCTGAGCAACAGAAGAAAACGTTACCATTACCGCCTATGTAGAAACAATTGCGCATATTGCCCCATCTTCTAACAAACAATCCAGAGATATCTTAAGATGATTTCACCTTGTACACCACAGAAAATTGTGAAAATGATGGTTAGTATTTTTTTATTTATACCTAGTTATCATATACAATTTAAGATAAATATTATTGATAAAGATCAGCCAAAAGGCAATGAAATTTTCGCTTTTAAAATGCATTACTGGCACGGGGCTGAACACTTTTTTTAGGCACAATCATAACTTTGTTTACCCCCGAGAGATCCGAAAGGAATTGTTTATATAATTGAAAAAGGCAAGAAATAACTTACATGTAATATTATTAAATTGTAAGTAAACATGACACAATATAGTCTTGGTTATGTAATTATCACTCTGGTCTACAGGAATAACTGACAATCAAGGGAGATAACACACTTCACACGAGTAAAGTGAGATACATCATCACATGTGCTTTTATCCAATGATTTGACCCTGGTCACTAGATATCATATGCAAATAAACAGAAAACAAACATGTACATGTATTAAGAAAATCATGAATTACTATTTTTAATACACACGAGCAAAACACTAGATATTGACATTTCTCAGTGAAAAGGGGGGAGGGTCAAACCTTCTTGAAAACAATATTGCTATTCAACTATTAAGCTAGTTAGCTACTACTCATTGCTTCTAATATAAACGGTTTAAATGAAGGTGGCTAAGCAACAAGGAAGAAGCTTTTTCTTTCTTTGCGATAAAACTTTCAAAAGTTAGATTTTTCTCTTTAATAATACTTATGTATTTACATTAAATGATAACACAGCCTGAGTAAATTTTTTTGTCTTATTTCAGTTCCAGACATATCATTACTTTTTTACATGAGATGGCAAACTACAGGTTTTAAAAAGTCCTGAATAACTGGTAAGCATTTTGTTTTATTAGGCAAGCTCTAAATTATTTATTTATGGTATTTGTGCAATTGAAATTACAGTCGGTATGTTAGAAATATGCTAATATGAAAACTGTTGCTATGGTCTTGATATTAAATGAAAAGGCTTGGTTACTGATCTTTTCGACTCGATATTTCGAGTTAAATCTTGCGGCAACTGTTTCATTGTAACACTGCAAACTATATTTAGCACTATTTTGATCTGTCGTTATTTAATGACGCCATAATACACGTGATGTCACAATGTTTCCTTTAATACCTCATGTGGATTCCTCACTGATAAAAGTTTTCACTGAAATACATGTAAAAAGCCTCTTTTTCTCAAATAGAATTATGTGAAAGGACAAGTTTTGAAAATTTGCACTTCATTGCACTCTAATTACATGATAAGAATGAATTTCTTAGTAGTTTCGTGTGGTTTCCAAAGTATTAGATACCAGATGTCCACTAGTAAGAATAATTATTTTGGTGGTTTTTTTTTTATAACATCTACATTTTTGCATAATTTCTCTGTCAAAATGCACTTTTAGACACAAGAAAATGTTATGGAATGCTTTAACAGGGTCTGTGTATTGTAATTTAAGGTTATCATCAGAAGTTTTGTCCTTGTTTTGAATAGTGAAGGTATACTGGAAGAAATTAATCATACATACACATTGTATTAAAAATAAATGAATATAGCGATAAAAGTGTCATTGCCATATAGTGCTGAAACGACTTTATTTTTTTTCAGAAATGGACAAAAATACACAGATTTATTCAGAATGTCATACCGATGAAGATCACCTAAAAATATTTGGAAAAATCAGAACTATGGATTTCAATATGGGACAATATCCCTAATGCGCCTTGAAATGAGGAACTCAAAAGTCACGTGTAAACAAAAAATCTCTGTGTAGTGATATTTGACACATTTCTATGAAAAAAAATGACTGAGCTGAACCACTTGTGTTAATTTAGAAAGTAAGGGAACACAGAATAAATGTGTAAAAACTATGGAGCCATTAAATGTGTTCAAAGTATTAAATTTTTAAAGAACTTATTGTGTCAAAAATGGGATTTTTTTACCACGAGGAGCCACATCGCAAAAGGATACTCGGGGTTTGCTAATTTACGAAAAAATGAATCACACTTCGTACCTCGAAAATTTAACCACATATGTAAAAATGTCTCAGCTTCGAACATTTTACCCTTCAAGCTGTTCGTATCTGCGATTACACGATTTAATTCAAGACAGAACCCGACGTGTGCAAGAATATTCATCTATTCATAATTATAAAGAACTTTAACAGCTTTATATATCTACGAACTGTTTATCCGTATTTTTAATGGACTTTAATTATCATTGAACACATTGTAAAATTGTATTTATATTTGTATTTTCAGTTTTTTCACCATTTGGATTGGTAATGAAATAAAAGTCAGCTCCTGATTGTTTTATCTTTACCTAAACCCAGTCGTCTTGGTTACACTCACTGGTCAGGCCAGTACAAGTACTATGAGACAAACATATAAAATAGAAATAAAACAGTTGATTTTAAATAGAGTCTTATGAAAACTACTTGAAATATATTGAATTACAAGACTATCTTATTTATCATTAAAAAAAGAAGACGAAATCATTTTTAAATCATCAACGAGATTTATTTCAAGACAACTCGAAAACATCAAACATCGTACTTTGTTTTCATTTCATGACACACACCAATGTTTTTTTTTAATTCTATCTATTCTCATCGACCTTTGAACATTTTAGTCGATATCTATCTTACTTATTTCTTTTTTCAGACACGATTGGTATATCAAAAAAAAGCGACAATCTAAAGACCTTAGAATATCCAATCATTGAGTTATTTTAACATTTGATTACAGATTTAAACTGACATTTTCCCCTAAAACATTGAAACATCTGCCTGTAAGAGCATTGAATTTCGTATGGTTGACATATAGCATGTCAGCTTAATTTTAAGATAATAATGTTTTATTTTAGAACTATTGCACATATAGTATTTATATATATATATATATAGGTTATAATGAGTTATTTTAGGAACAAATGCACATATAACATGTCAGCTTTATATTTAGATTATAATAATTGATTTTAGAACAGTTGTGTTATCATTCTAACATATAGCATTTCAGCATTATAGTTACTCACTATATACAGGTTTTGAATGATTTTGACAATCATTGGAACTTTTCTGTTACCATGGATACAGGATCAAATATTTCAAAAATTTCAAAATGCTCCAAAATTGATAAAACTTAATATGATAGTTGACTGGCAAGTCTGGATGAGACTTTTGACTTTGGAATTTCCAAAATGGCCACCGTTGCCATGGAAACTGCAAAAAAGTCAAAAATTCTTAAAATGCTTTGAACTTAATGAAACTTGATATTACTGTTAACTGGCAAGTACAGATGAGACTTTTGACTTTGAAATTTTCAAAATGGCTGCCGTTGCCATGGAAACAGCAGAAATGTGATTTTTTTTTAAATGCTCTGAATGTACTGTAAATTTACAGAAAGATGTATTGCCATGAATATATGTGCATTCACTGTTAAACCATTTTGAAATGGCTGCCGCTTAGTGGCAATAGGGGGAAGGGTGACATCCGCTATTGCTTGCAATGGCAATTCAAGTTATGTCACCCGATCGACAATGTCGGGTGACATATTGCTTTTCCTCCGTTTCTTTTTTTTATTATTATTATTATTATTATGGCACCCTCAACGGAGTTGGGGTGACATATTGTTATTGTTCCGTTCTTTTTTTTTCTTATTATGGCACCCTCAACGGAGTTGGGGTGACGTATTGTTATTCTACGTTTCTTTTTTTTATGGCACCCTCAACGGAGTTGGGGTGACGTATTGTTATTCTACGTTTCTTTTTTTTCTTATTATTATTATGGCACCCTCAACGGAGTTGGGGTGACATACTGTTATTCTACGTTTCTTTTTTTATGTCACCCTGACGGAGGTCGGGTGACATATTGTTATTGTTCGATTCTTTTTATGGTACCCTCAACGGAGTTGGGGTGACATATTGTTATTGTTCCGTTCTTTTTTTCTTATTATGGCACCCTCAACGGAGTTGGTGTGACGTATTGTTATTCTACGTTTCTTTTTTTTTCTTATTATGTCACCCGATCGACAATGTCGGGTGACATATTGCTTTTCTTATGTTTCTTTGTTATGGCACCCTCAACGGAGTTGGGGTGACATATTGTTATTGTTCGTTTCTTTTTTTATGGCACCCTCAACGGAGTTGGGGTGACATCTTGTTATTGTTCGTTTCTTTTTTTTCTTTTTATTATGTCACCCTGACGGAGGTCGGGTGACATATTGTTATTGTACGATTCTTTTTATGGCACCCTCAACGGAGTTGGGGTGACATCTTGTTATTGTTCGTTTCTTTTTTTTCTTTTTATTATTATTATTTTTATTCTTCCACACATTTTGTCCATACTATTTCTCAGAATTGGTCAGACCAATGTTGATGGAAATATACCATAATATGAACCGCCATGTTAAGTTGTGCAAGAGACATTGGAATGGTAAAAAATGGCCGCCGTTGCCATGGAAACTGATCAAATGTGAAAAAAAATGCAAATTTTAAATCTTTCATTATAAGACCTACCTGGATGAAACTTAGTGGTAATGTTCCTTGGTATGCCTAGATGTTGTGACAATATAAGAAAATTTCAAAATGGCCGCCATTGTCATGGAAACAGGGCGAAAGTTTAACATTGGCCCTATGGGAAAATACATTAAAGATGCATTTTCCTGAAGAATATAGCATCAATCTTAATGAAACTTTATAGATATGTTACATGGCATGTCCCAAAGTGGCACCTGTCTTTGGAATTTTAGAATTGGTACCCGTTACCATGGAAATAGCAAAACATTCAAAAATTTCAAAATGCTCCAAAATTAATGAAACGTTACAACATTGTTAATACACATCTGTAGATGCAATCTTTGACTTTGGAATTTTCAAAAAGGCTGCCGCTCACCTGGCAATAGGGGAAGGGTGCCATCCGCTATTGCTTGCAATGGCAAATCTAGTTATGGCACCCTCAACGGAGTTGGGGTGACGTATTGTTATTCTACGTTTCTTTTTTTTCTTATTATTATTATTTTTCTTGCAACACATTTTGTCCAGGCGATTTCTCGAAATTCAAAAGACCAAAGTTGATGGAACTTTACCATAATAAGGACCCCCATGTCCAGAGTTGCAGGAAGCATGGAATGGTTCAAGATGGCTGCCGTTACCATGGAAACAGAACAAATGTGAAAAAATACGGTTTTTATTTTTGGTGAACTGTTTTGATATGCTTTAACTCAGAATCATTATATTTTAATACAAAGGAGGTGCCCACTATATGCAGGTGTTGGGTGATTTTGGCAGTCATTGGAACTACTATGTTGCCATGGAAACTACACCAAAAATTTCAAAAATATCAAAATGGTCCAAACTTCATGAAACTTCACAGTAACAATGACCAACATTGGAAGATGTGGTATTTGGAGTTGGAATTTCCAAAATGTCTGTTGTTACCATGGAAACAATGCAAAAAGGTCAAAAAAATAAAAATGCTGCAAACGGGATGAAACTTTATAGGAATGGTCACTGGCATAAGCAGAGTTGTGTTTTGAAGTTGGAATTTTCAAAATGGCCGCCGTAACCATGGAAACAGCAAAAATGTCTAAAATATCAAAATGCTCCAAACTTAACGAAACTTTACAAAAATGATAATTGACATGTGTAGATTCATTCTTTGACTTTAGAATTTTCTAAATGGCTGCCGCTCGCCTGGCAATTTGGGAAGGGTGCCATCCGCTATTGCTCGCAATGGCAAATCTAGTTATGGCACCCTCAACGGAGTTGGGGTGACATATTGTTATTCTACGTTTCTTTTTTTTCTTATTTTTCTTCCACACATTTTGTCCGCGCGAGTTCTTGGAATCCTATGGACCAATGTTGATGGAACTCTACTATAATGAGGACCACCATCTGAAGTTGTGCACCTTGCTATGGAATGGTAAAAAATGGCCGCCGTTTCCATGGAAACAGCACAAATGCGAAAAAAATCAAAGTGGTCCAAACTGGAAGAAACTCCACAGGAATGTTAACTGGCATGTCCTGATTTCCAGTTTGACTTTGGAATTTTCAAAATGGCTGCCGTTACCATGGAAACAGCTAAAATATCAAAAGTTCTAACTCTTACGTTATAAGATCCAACAGGATGAAACTTTATGAAAATGTTCTCCAGTATGCCAAGATGTCAAGACAATATTATGATAGTTCAAAATGGCGCCGTTACCATGGAAACAGCTAAAATATCAAAAGTTCTAACTCTTACGTTATAAGATCCAACAGGATGAAACTTTATGAAAATGTTCTCCAGTATGCCAAGATGTCAAGACAATATTATGATAGTTCAAAATGGCCGCCGTTGTCATGGAAACTGGGGCCAAGTTTTGCATTGACCCTATGGAAAAATGCATAAAATCAGCATTTTCACAGAGAGTAGTGCACCAAAGTAAATGAAACTGTATTGATATATAACATGACATGTGACAATGAGATGTCTGCTTTTAGAATTTTGGAATTATCTACTGTAACCATGGGTGCAGCACAAATGTTCAAAATGTCAAAAAAAAATTAAGTGCTGCAAACTGGATGAAACTTTACAGGAATAGTGACTGACATGTGCGGAGTTGCATTCTGAAGTTGGAATTTCCAAAATGGCCGCCCTAACCATGGAAACAGCAAAATTGTCCAAAATTTCAAAATGCTCCAAACTTAATGAAATTTTGCAAAAATGATAACTTGCAGGTGTAGATGCACTCTTTGACTTTGGAATTTCCAAAATGGCTGCCGCTCGCCTGGCAACGGGGGGACGAGGGTGCCATCCGTTATTGCTAGCAATTACAAATCTAGTTTTTATTATTATTATTCCACACTTTTTTGTCCAGACTATTTCTCAGAATATGATGGACCAATTGTTATGGAACTATACCAAAATGTTAATGGCCATGTGCAGAAGTGCAGTCGAGTGTTGGCATATCCAACATGGCTGCCGTTGTCATGGAAACAGCAAGAATGTGAAAAATCGGAAAATCTCTAAAATTGAATGGAACTTTGTGAAAATGTTCTTTGGCATGTGAGGATCTGCCATCCATCTTTGGAATTTCCAAGATGGCCGCTGTTGCCATGGAAACAGTACAAATCTTAAAATTTTCAAAATGCTTAAAACTTCCAGAAAATTAGCAGAATGATGTGTTGTTAAATAAATATGTCATTCAATGTTAAAAAAATCAAAAGGGCTGCCACTTAGTGGCAATTGGGGGACCAGGGTGACATCCGCTATTGCTTGCAATGGCAATTCTAGTTATTATTATTTTTATTCTTCCACACATTTTGTCCATACTATTTCTCAGAATTGGTCAGACCAATGTTGATGGAACTATACCATAATATGAACCGCCATGTCAAGTTGTGCAAGAGACATTGGAATGGTAAAAAATGGCCGCCGTTGCCATGGAAACTGATCAAATGTGAAAAAAATGCAAATTTTAAATCTTTCATTATAAGACCTACCTGGATGAAACTTAGTGGTAATGTTCCTTGGTATGCCTAGATGTTGTGACAATATAAGAAAATTCCAAAATGGCCGCCATTGTCATGGAAACAGGGCGAAAGTTTAACATTGGCCCTATGGGAAAATACATTAAAGATGCATTTTCTTGAAGAATATAGCATCAATCCCAATGAAACTTTATAGATATGTAACATGGCATGTCCCGAAGTGGCACCTGTCTTTGGAATTTTAGAAATGGTAACCGTTACCATGGAAATAGCAAAAATTTCAAAAATTTCAAAATACTCCAAAATTAATGAAACGTTACAACAATGTTAATACACATCTGTAGATGCAATCTTTGACTTTGGAATTTTCAAAATGGCTGCCGCTCACCTGGCAATAGGGGAAGGGTGCCATCCGCTATTGCTTGCAATGGCAAATCTAGTTTCTTATTTTTATTCTTCCACACATTTTGTCCACGCTATTTCTCGGAATTGGTCAGACCAATGTTGATGGAACTATACCATAATATGAACCTCCATGTGAAGTTGTGCAAGAGACATTGGAATGGTAAAAAATGGCCGCCGTTACCATGGAAACTGCAAAAATGTAAAAAAAAATCCAAATTTTAAATCTTTTATTATAAGAGCCAACCTAATGAAACTTTATGTAAATGTTGGCAGTGGTGCCCTGAGGTACCAATAGTACTTAGCTTCTGCAAAATCTGTACCATTGCCATGGAAACTGGAGAAAAGTTTAACATTGAACCTATGGGAAAAAACATCAAATCAGCCTTTTCTAAAGGAATATCGGATCAAACTCAAAGAAACTTTATGAATATATAACATGGCATAAGTCGATATTGAAACTGTTGTTGGAATTTTCGGAATGGACACCGTTACCATGGAAACAGCAAAAATGTCAAAAAATATCAAAATGTTCAAAACTTAATGAAACTCATTATAAATGACCAATGGCAAGTAACGATCAGACTTTTGACTTCGGAATTTCCTAAATGGCCGCCGTTGCCATGGAAACTACAAAAATTTTAAAAAATTCAAAATGCTCCAAAATTGAGGAAACTTTACAACAATGTTAATAAATATCTGTAGATGCGGTCTTTCAATTTGGACTTTTCGAACTGTCAGCTGCAGTTTAGTGGCAATGTGGAAAGGGTGCCATCCGCTATTGCTTGCATGGCAAATCTAGTTATTATTATTAGTCTTCCACCTTTTTTTGTCCGACAGGTTTTTTGGAGTAAAATGGAACCAATCTTAATGATAATTCACTATAAGGAGGAACACAAAATTTCGGGTTGCAGTAGGGTCTAAGACCATAAAAAATGGCTGCCGTTTCCATGGAAACGGAACAATTGTGAAAAATTCCAGTTTTTGGTTTTGTGAATAATTTAGAGATGCTTAAACTCAGAATTATCATATTTTATCACAATGTAGGTGCCAGCCATATATTGGTTTTGGATGATATTGGCAATCATTGGAACCGCTATGTTGCCATGGAAACTACCCCAAATATTTCAAAAATTTCAAAATGCTCCAAATTTTTTGAAACTTCATTGTAACGATTAGCAACATTGGTAGATGCGTAATTTGCAGTTGGAATTTCCAAAATGTCTGCCGTTACCATGGAAACAGTGCATAAGTGTCAAAATGCTCTAAAAACCTCAGGGTTTGGTGAATTATTTTGGTATGCTTGAACTTGAAATCATCAAATTTTTACACAATATAGTTGTCCACTATATACAGGTTTTGAATGATTTTGACAATCATTGGAACTCTTCTGTTACCATGGATACAGGACCAAATATTTCAAAAATTTCAAAATGCTCCTAAATTGATCAAACTTAATATGATTGTTGACTGGCAAGTCTGGATGATACTTTTGACTTTGGAATTTCCAAAATGGCCACCGTTGCCATGGAAACTGCAAAAAAGTCAAAAATTATCTAAATGCTTTGAACTTAATGAAACTTGATATTATTGTTAACTGGCAAGTAAAGATGAGACTTTTGACTTCAAAAGTTTCAAAATGGCTGCCGTTGCCATGGAAACAGCAGAATTGTGAAATTTTTTAGAATGCTCTCAATGAACTGAAAATTTACAGAAAGATGTATTGCCATGCATATATGTGCATTCACTGTTAAACAATTTTGAAATGGCTGCGGCTTAGTGGCAATGGGGGGAAGGGTGACATCCGCTATTGCTTGCAATGGCAATTCTAGTTATGGCACCCTCAACGGAGTTGGGGTGACGTATTGTTATTCTACGTTTCTTTTTTTCTTATTATTATGGCACCCTAAACGGAGTTTGGGTGACATATTGTTATTCTACGTTTCTTTTTTTCTTATTATTTTTCTTCCACTTTTTTTGTCCAGCTTATATCTTGGAATTGGATGAACCAAATGTAATGGAACTATACCATAATGTTAACCAGCATGTGCAGATTTGCAATCGGGGTATGGCATTTTCAAGATGGCCACCGTTACCATGGAAACAGAACAAATGTGAAAAATAAAATTTTTGTTTTTGGTGAATAATTTGAGTATGCATGAACATAGAATCATCTAATTTTTATATGTTGTTGGTGTCCACCATATACAGGTTTAAATGATTTTGAGAATCTTTGGAACTACTATATTGCCATGGAAACTAAATACATTTAGCATTAAACCCTATGGGAAAACCTTAAAGTAGCATATACTCCGTTAACAAGCAAGGTCAAACTCAATGAAACTACATGGATATGTAACATGGCATGTCTCAAAGTGGCACCCGTCTTTGAAATTTTGGAATTGGTAACCGTTACCATGGAAACAGCAAAAATTTCAAAAGTTTCAAATTGCTCCAAACTTTATGAAATTTTACAACAATGTTGATAAACATTTGTAGATACGCTCTTTGACTTTGGAATTTTCAAAATGGCTGCCGCTCACCTGGCAATAGGGGAAGGGTGCCATCCGTTATTGCTAGCAATTACAAATCTAGTTATTTTTATTTTTCTTCCACGCTTTTTGTCCAGGCCATATCTTGGCACTGTATGATGGAATGGTCATGAAACTATACTATAATGTTACCCAGCATATGAAGTTTTGCAAACAGGGTATGGCATCATCAAGATGGCTGCTGTTGCCATGGAAACTGATAAAATGTGAAAAAAAATGCAAATTCTAAATCTTTCATTATAAGACCTAGCTGGATGAAACTTTATGGTAATGTTCCTTGGTATGTCTAGATGTTGTGACAATATTAGGAAATTCCAAAATGGCCGCCATTGTCATGGAAACAGGGCGAAAGTTTAACATTGGCCTTATGGGAAAACACATTGAAGCTGCATACCTGCAAAAATATAAGATCAAACCTTCTACAACTTCATGGATATGTAACATGGCATGTCCCAAAGTGGCACCTGTCTTTGGAATTTTTGAAATGGTAGCCGTTACCATGGAAATAGCAAAAATTTCAAAAATTTCAAAATGCTCCAAAATTGATGAAACTTTACAAGAATGTTTATAGACATCTGTAGATGAGCTCTTTGACTTTGGAATTTTCAAAATGGCTGCCGCTCACCTGGCAATTGGGGAAGTGTGCCATCCGCTATTGCTTGCAATGGCAAATCTAGTTATTATTATTATGTCACCCGATCGACAATGTCGGGTGACATATTGCTTTTCCTCTGTTTCTTTTTCTGTATTATTATTATTATTCTTCCACCTATTTTGTCCGTCAGTTTTCTATGAGCCAATGGAACCAATCTTAGTGATAGTTAAGTATAATGAGGAACACAAAATTTCGGGTTTCTGTAAGTCTTAAGACTATTAAAAATGGCTGCCGTTACCATGGAAACGGAACAATTGTGAAAAATTCCAGTTTTTAGTTTTAATGAATTATTTGGAGTTGCTTTAACTTAGAATCATTATATTTTGATACATGTAGGTGCCGGGCATATACTGGTTTTGGATGATTTTGGCAATCATTGGAACTATCATGTTGCCATGGAAACTACACCAAAAATTTCCAAAATATCAAAATGCTCCAAATTTAATTAAACTCCACAGTAACGATGAGCAACATTGGTAGATGTGCAATTTGGCGTTGGAATTTCAAAAATGTCTGCAGTTACCATGGAAACAAGTCAAAAATGGTCAAAATGCTTCAAAAACCTTAAAGTGGCATTTACTTTCTTAAAATGGTAGGTCAAATCCGTTGAAACTTTGTTGGTATGTTCCCTCCCATGTACCAATGTGGTATCTGCCATTTAAAATTTGGAATGGTTATCTGTTACCATAGAAACCAGCCAAAATGTCAAAAAATTACAAAATGCTCCAAAATTGATGAAACTTAATATATTTGTTGACTGTCAAGTCTGCATGAGACTTTTGAAGTTGGAATTTCCAAAATGGCCACCGTTGCCATGGAAACTGCAAAAATGTCAAATATTTTCGAAATGCTCCAAACTTAATGAAACTTAATATTATTGTTAACTGGCATGTATAGATGAGACTTTTGACTTCGGAATTTTCAAAATGGCTGCCGTTGCCATGGAAACAGAAGAAATGTGAAACTTTTGACAATGTTCAAAATGTACTAAAAATTTACAGAAAGATATATCGCAATGCATTGATCTGCATTCACTGTTAAATTGTTTTCAAATGGCTGCCGCTTAGTGGCAATAGGGGAAGGGTGACATCCGCTATTGCTTGCAATGGCAATTCTAGTTATGGCACCCTCAACGGAGTTGGGGTGACGTATTGTTATTGTACGTTTCTTTTTTTTTTCTTATTTTTATTATTTTTCTTCCACCTAATTTTGTCCAGGAGATTTCTGGAAATCCAATGGACCAAAGTTGATGGAACTCTATTATATAGAGGACCCTTAGGTGAAGAGTTGCAGGCACCATGGAATGGTTCAAGATGGCTGCCGTTACCATGGAAACGGAACAAATGTGAAAAAATCTAGTTTTTTGTTTTGGTGAACTGTTTGGATATGCTTTAACTCA
This sequence comes from Mytilus edulis, assembly GCA_019925275.1. Taxonomy (NCBI): domain Eukaryota; kingdom Metazoa; phylum Mollusca; class Bivalvia; order Mytilida; family Mytilidae; genus Mytilus; species Mytilus edulis. Next base: position 11,266,251 of record CM034352.1, read on the forward strand.
GAATCATCATATTTTAATACAATGTAGGTGCCCACTATATACAGGTGTTGGATGATTTTGGCATTCATTGGAACTACTATGTTGCCATGGAAACTACACCAAAAATTTCAAAAATCTCAAAATGCTCCAAACTTTATGAAACTTCACAGTAATGATGAGCAACATCGGAAGATGTGCCATTTGGAGTTGGAATTTCCAAAATGTCTGTAGTTACCATGGAAACAATGCGAAAAGATCAAAAAATTCAAAAATAAATAAAAATCCTGCAAACTGGATGAAACTTAACAGAAATGGTCACTGGCATAAGCAGAATTGACTTTTGAAGTTGGAATTTTCAAAATGGCCGCCGTAACCATGGAAACAGCAAAAATGTTCAAAATTTCAAAATGCTCCAAACGAGATGAAATTTTACAACAACGTTAATAAACATGTGTAAAAGCGCTCTTTGACTTTGAATTTTTCAAAATGGCTGCCACTCGCCTGGCAATGTGGGAAGGGTGCCATCCGCTATTGCTTGCAATGGCAAATCTAGTTTTTATTATTTTTCTTCCACACATTTTGTCCAGGCGATTTCTCAAAATCTATAGGACCAAAGTTGATGGTACTTTACTATTTTAAGGACCCCCATGTGCAAAGTTGCAGGAAACATGGAATGGTTCAAGATGGCTACCGTTACCATGGAAACAGAACAAATGTGAAAAAATCCAGTTTTTGGTTTTAGTGAACTGTTTGGATATGCTTTATCTCAGAATCATCATATTTTAATACAATGTAGGTGCCCACTATATACAGGTGTTGGATAATTTTGGCACTCATTGGAACTACTATGTTGCCATGGAAACGTAACTGTTACCATGGAAACAGCAAAAATTTCAAAAATTTCAAAATGCTCCAAACGAGATGAAATTTTACAACAACGTTAATAAACATGTGTAAAAGCGCTCTTTGACTTTGGATTTTTCAAAATGGCTGCCGCTCACCTGGCAATAGGGGAAGGGTGCCATCCGTTATTGCTAGCAATTACAAATCTAGTTATGGCACCCTCAACGGAGTTGGGGTGACATATTGTTATTCTACGTTTCTTTTTTTTCTTATTTTTCTTATTCTTCTTCCACACATTTTGTCCGTCCTGTTTCTCGGAATCCTATGGACCAATGTTGATGGAACTTTACTATAATGAGGACCCCCATGTAAAGTTGTGCACCTTGGTATGGAATGGTAAAAGATGGCCGCCGTTTCCATGGAAACAGCAAAAATGCGAAAAAAATCAAAGTGTTCCAAACTGGAAGAAACTCCACAGGAATGGTAACTGACATGTGCTGATTTCCAATTTGACTTTGGAATTTTCAAAATGGCTGCCGTTACCATGGAAACAGCTAAAATATCAAAAATTCTAACTCTTTCGTTATAACACTCAGCTAGATGAAACTTTATAAAAATGATACCCGGTACGCTAAGATGTCAAAACAATATTTTGATAATTCAAAATGGCCGCCGTTGTCATGGAAACTGGGGCCAAGTTTTGCATTGACCCTATGGAAAAATGCATAAAATCTGCATTTTCTCAGAGAGTATTGCAACAAAGTAAATGAAACTGCATTGATATATAACATGACATGTGGCAATAAGATGTCTGCTTTTAGAATTTTGGAATTATCTACTGTAACCATGGTTGCAGGACAAATGTTCAAAATTTCCAAAAAAAATCGAAATGCTGCAAACTGGATGAAACTTTACAGGAATAGTGACTAACATGTGCGGAGTTGCATTTTGAAGTTGGAATTTCCAAAATGGCTGCCGTAACCATGGAAACAGCAAAATTGTCCAAAATTTCAAAATGCTCCAAACTTAATGAAATTTTACAAAAATGATGACTTGCATGTGTAGATGCACTCTTTGACTTTGAAATTTTCAAAATGGCTGCCGCTCGCCTGGCAATGGGGGGACGAGGGTGCCATCCGTTATTGCTAGCAATTACAAATCTAGTTTTTCTTATTTTTCTTGCAACACATTTTGTCCGCGCGATTTCTCGAAATCCAATGGACCAAAGTTGATGGAACTTTACTATATTAAGGACCCCCATGTGCAGTGTTGCAGGAAGCATGGAATGGTTCAAGATGGCTACCGTTACCATGGAAACAGAACAAATGTGAAAAATAAAATTTTTGTTTTTGGTGAATAATTTAAGTATGCCTGAACTTAAAAATCATTAAATTTTTATATATTGTTGGTGTCCACTATATACAGGTTTTAGATGATTTTGAGAATCATTGGAAGTACTGTATTGCCATAGAAACTGGATATGATTAGCATTGCAGCCTATGGGAAAATCCTAAAGTAGCACTTATTCGCTTAACATGGTATGTCAAACCCAATGAAACTTTTATGATAATGTCCCTGTCATGTGCCAATGTTGCAGGTATCATTGGAATTTCGGGAATGATAACTGTTACCATGGAAACAGCAGAAATATTCCAAATTTTCAAAATGCTTTAAACTTTATGAAACTTCACAGAAATGATACCCGACATGTGGAGACTTGTTATTTGACATTGGAATTTTCAAAATGGCCGCCTTTGCCATGGAAACAGCAAAATTTCAAAAATTTCAAAATGCTCCAAAATTGATGAAACTTTACAACAATATTAATAGACATCTGTTAATGTGCTTTTTGACTTTGAAATTTTCAAAATGGCTGCTGCTCACCTGGCAATGGGGGAAGGGTGCCATCCGTTATTGCTAGCAATTACAAATCTAGTTATGGCACCCTCAACGGAGTTGGGGTGACGTATTGTTATTCTACGTTTCTTTTTTTTCTTATTTTTCTTGCAACAAATTTTGTCCGCGCGATTTCTCGAAATCCAATGGACCAAAGTTGATGGAACTTTACTATATTAAGGACCCCCATGTGCTGTGTTGCAGGAAGCATGGAACGGTTCAAGATGGCTACCGTTACCATGGAAACAGAACAAATGTGAAAAATTCCAGTTTTTTGTTTTGGTGAACTGTTTGGATATGCTTTAACTCAGAATCATTATATTTTAATACAATGTAGGTGCCCACTATATACAGGTGTTGGATGATTTGAGCACTCATTGGAACTACTATGTTGCCATGGAAACTATACCAAAAATTTCAAAAATATCAAAATGTTCCAAACTTCATGAAACTTCACAGTAACGATGAGCAACATTGGAAGATGTGGAATTTGGCGTTGGAATTTCCAAAATATCTGTTGTTACCATGGAAACAATGCAAAAAGGTTAAAACTTTGAATTTTCACAGAACATTCCAGAACATCAATGTTAAATTTATTCTAGAGGCATTAAATGGTATATATGATTATGGAGGGAAAAAATTGCAGCGGGGGGTTTGACTTTGGAATATTCAAAATGGCCGCCGTTACCATGGGAACAGCAAAATTATGAAAAACTTCAAAATGCTTTAAATTTAATGAAACTTATAACAAATTTTGCCTAGATTATGTAGACTTAACTTTTGAGTTTAAAATTTTCAAGATGGCCGCCGTTGCCATGGAAACAGCAAAAATTTTCTAAATGGATGCCGCTGGCCTGGCAATGGGGGAAGGGTGCCATCCGCTATTGCTTGCAATGGCAAATCTAGTTATTATTATTATTCTTCCACCTTTTTTTGTCCGACAGCTTTTTTGGAGTAAAATGGAACCAATCTTAATGACAGATTACTATAAGGAGGTACTAAAAATTTCGGGTTGCAGTAGGGTCTAAGACCATAAAAAATGGCTGCCGTTTCCATGGAAACGTAACAATTGTGAAAAATTCCAGTTTTTGGTTTTGGTGAATAATTTGGAGATGCTTAAACTCATAATATCATAATATTTTAATACAATGAAGGTGCTAGCCATATACTGGTTTTGGATAATTTTGGCAATCATTGGAACTTCTATGTTGCCATGGAAACTACACCAAAAATGTCAAAAATATGAAAATGCTCCAAATGTTTTGAAACTTTAGCATAACGATGAGCAACTTTGATAGATGTGGAATTTGGCGTTGGAATGTCCAAAATGTCTGCCGTTACCATGGAAACAGTGCATAAGTGTCAAAATGCTCTAAAAACTTCAGGGTTTGGTGAATAATTTTGGTATGCTTGAACTTGAAATCATAAAATTTTGACACAATATAGTTATTCACTATATACAGGTTTTGAATGATTTTGACGATCAATGGAACTTTGCTACCATGGATACAGGATCAAATATTTCAAAAATTTCAAAATGCTCCAAAATTGATGAAACTTAATATGATAGTTGACTAACAAGTCTGGATGAGACTTTTGACATTGGAATTTCCAAAATGGCAACCGTTGCCATGGAAACTGCAAAAAAGTGAAAAATTCTCAAAATGCTTTGAACTGAATGAAACTTGATTTTATTGTTAACTGGCAAGTAACGATGAGACTTTTGGCTTTGAAATTTTCAAAATGGCTGCCGTTGCCATGGAAACGACAGAAATGTACTTTTTTTAAATGCTGTGAATTTAGTGAAAATTTACAGAAAGATACATTGCCATGCAAATTTGTGCATTCACTGTTAAACAATTTTGAAATGGCTGCCACTTAGTGGCAATTGGGGGAAGGGTGACATCCGCTATTGCTTGCAATGGCAATTCTAGTTATGTCACCCTGACGGAGGTCGGGTGACATATTGTTATTGTACGATTCTTTTTTTCTTATTATTTTTATTCCACACTTTTTGTCCGGCTTAGTTCTCGGAATTGAATGGACCAATGTTGATGGAACTATAACATAATGTTAATCACCATGTGCAGTTTTGCACCTTACCTTGGAATTAAAAAAAATTGCTGTCATTGCCATGGAAACAGCAAAAATGTGAAAAATAGAAATGTGTTCCAATTTATATGAAACTTCTATGATATTAAGAGAGTCATGCACACTTCAACATGGTACATTTTTTTTCAACTGGGGGGTCTCTAGACATAATTTGAGGGGGGTGAATTTTTCATGGAACATTCCAGAACATAAGTGTTAAAATAGTTGAACTGACATTAAATGTTATATAATAGTATATTCTTAGGGGGAGAACAATATGCAGCAGTAGTTTGACTTTGGAATTTTTAAAATGGCGGCCGTTACCATGGAAACAGCAAAAATATGAAAAACTCCAAAATGCTTCAAATTTAATGAAACTTATAACAAATGTTGCCTAGCTATTGTAGACTTGACTTTTGAGTTTTTAATTTCCAAAATGGCCACCGTTGCCATGGAAACGGCACAATTGTTAAAAACAGAAAAACGTACATAAAGCTATGAAAACTGACAGAAAGATCTTTTGTTATGGATATATCTGCATTTACTGATGGAACATTTCGAAATGGCTGCCGTTTAGTGGCAATTGGGGAACCAGGGTGACATCCGCTATTGCTTGCAATGGCAATTCTAGTTTCTTATTCTTATTCCACACTTTTTTGTCCAGCTTAGTTCTCGGAATTGAATGGACCAATGTTGATGAAACTATAACATAATGTTGATCACCATGTGTAGTTGTGCACCTTACTTTGGAATTGAAAACATGGCTGCCATTGCCATGGAAACAGCAAAAATCTGAAAATGTAATGGAACATTCTAGAACATTAGTGTTTAATTAATTCTACAGCCATTAAATGTTATGTGATGGTATAATTTGATAAGGAGCACAAAATGAACCAGCAGTATGACTTTGGAATTTTTAAAATGGCGGCTGTTTTCATGGAAACACGGCAAAAATATCAAAATGCTCAAAACTTCATGAAACTTAACAAAAATGTAAAACACCATTCATAGATGTGGCATTTGACTTTAGAGTTTTCAAAATGGCCCTCGTTGTCATGGAAACAGCGTAATAGTACAAAATTGAAAATTCGAACCTAACACTATGAAAACTAGCCGAAATACATAAGGGTTAAAATAGTTCTAAAGATATTAAATCAAATATGATGGTATATTATTATAAGGAGAAGAATATGCAGCAGTAGTTTGACTTTGGAATTTTTAAAATGGCGGCCGTAACCATAGAGACAGCAAACATATATGTGAAAAATAGAAATGTCTTTCAAATCATATGAAACTTCGAGGATATTAAGAGACTTATGCCAACTTCAACATGGAACATTTTTTTTAATTTGGGGGGGGGGGGGTCTCGTTGGCACGTTAACAACACTTTGAGAGGGGAGAATTTTTATGGAACATTCCAGAACATTAGGGTTCAATCAGTTCTACAGACGTCAATTTTAATAGGATGGTGTATTATTATGGGGAGAACAATATGCAGCAGTAGTTTGACTTTGGAATTTTTAAAAAAGGGGGCCTTGTCTGGACAGTATGCTATTCATTGCAGTGACAGTTATATGATCTCTACACGTTAACAACACTTGTAGAAACTCTTTTAGTGGTCCGTAGGTTGGCCGACTTTAGTTTCCATAAATGATCTGTTGCAAGGCAATAGTTTTGTCCCTATCCACAATACCCTTCTTGAATGTCTGGACAGTATGCTATTCATTGATAGTTTTGTCCCTATCCACAATACCCTCAATTTCACGACTTCTTGATCTTCTTGAATGTCTGGACAGTATGCTATTTATTGCAGGAACAGTTATATGATTTCTACACGTTAACAACACTTGTAGAAATACTCTTTTAGTGGTCCGTAGGTTGGTCGACCTTTGTTTCCATAAATCATCTGTTGCAAGGCAATAGTTTTGTCCCTATCCACAATACCCTCAATTTCACAAGTTCTTGAATGTCTGGACAGTAAGCTATTCATTCCACAGAGTATTGGATTCCACTTCTAATTCGTTTAGCTGTGTGGGATGTATAAGTACGCGATCACGTCCGGTTACAATGGGGACATTCAATCTGATGCCACTATGAGAGACAGTTATATGATCTCTACACGTTAACAACACTTGTAGAAACTCTTTTAGTGGTGCGTAGGTTGGCCGACTTTAGTTTCATAAATCATCTGTTGCAAGGCAATAGTTTTGTCTCTATTCACAATACCCTCAATTTCACGACTTCTTGAATGTCTGGACAGTATGCTATTCATTGCAGTGACAGTTATATGATCTATACACGTTAACAACACTTGTAGAAACTTTTTTAGTGGTCCGTAGGTTGGCCGACTTTAGTTTCCATAAATCATCTGTTGCAAGGCAATAGTTTTGTCCCTATCCACAATACCCTCAATTTCACGACTCCTTGAATGTCTTGACAGTATGCTATTTATTGCAGGGACAGTTATATGATCTCTACACTTAACAACACTTGTAGAAACTCTTTAAGTGGTCCGTAGGTTGGTCGACTTTAGTTTCCATAAATGATCTGTTGCAAGGCAATAGTTTTGTCCCTATCCACAATACCCTCAATTTCACGACTTCTTTAATGTTTGGACAGTATGCTATTCATTGCAGGGACAGTTATATGATCTCTACACGTTAACAACACTTGTAGAAACTCTTTAAGTGGTCCGTAGGTTGGTCGACTTTTATAGTTTCCATAAATGATCTATTTCAAGGCAATAGTTTTGTCCCTATCCACAATACCCTCAATTGACGAGTTCTTTAATGTCTTTAATGTCAGCATTCAAACAGACGCCCCACCCTACATTTTGCAACAACTTCAATGCTCCATTTAAAAAAGATCAAATTTACAAAAAAATCAATAAATAGTCCAGAATCGATTAATATTCCAGATACATATAACAGTATTGTAATCAGTTAGAGGAGACTTGATATGTAAACAGGGATTAGAGAAATAGAAATATTTTCTTTTTTGTTTTGCCGTCGACCTGCATAAACATCTGTTTTGCTGTGTAGGATGTATAAGTACGCAGTCACGTCCGGTTACAATGGGATGTTAAATTTGATGGCACAATGAGAGACAGTTTTATGATCTCTGCAAGTTTAAAACACTTGTAGCAACTCTTTTAGCATGTATTGAATATTTGATACTGGAATTCAAGCAAACAACATAAATCTATGTAAATTCTGTCTTTAATCTTGAAATTTATACAAATTATACACCGAATTTCGTTTGTGAAAAAGTTTACCTGTTACAATTGTAATCTTTCCGAATTAATACAAATGACGTATTAACATTGAAAGCATTGCAAATTTTGATTTTTATTCAAGTAATTTTATTAACAACATCTAGATAGTATAGTTTCAAAAGGCTCAGATTGGACGAAATGCCTCCCAAAAAAAGGAAATGTACACATAACTCTAGAGCTCAAAGAAATAAAGATAAAGAGCGAAAAAGGAAGCAAAGATCATCTTTAAAACAGGTGAAACGAGAAGAAGAATCTACGAGTGATATTGACAAACCATCTACTTCACGTTATCAGAAATTATATAAACAAAATGCTACGTACAGAGAAAAAAAATTAACAGCCAGTAGATATCAATATAAAAACATGTCTTATCAAACAGCATTGAAAGAGTCAATGAAGAAAAGATACAAATCAAACACTCAATTTCAGTTATTAAAGAAAGATTATATCAAAAATAAATACAGAAGCAATATTCAATTCCCCCAGCTCAGAAAGATTACATGAAAAAGAAATACAAGTTGGGTAAAGAATATATAACACAAAAATATGCTACTGACAAAGACTTCCAACATAAAGTGAAGACATTGAACCTTCTGAGATATAGACGGAATGTGCTATATAGAGAAAAGTACAAACAAAGGCTGTGTGAATTGTATAGGCGCGATTTGCGGTATAGGGAAAAGAAACAAATACTTTTAGAACAGAAAAGGAAGAAGGGTGTAGACCAAATCGCAGTATGGTTTAGACATCAAGTGGCAGATGGACCAAAATACATTTGTGCTGTGTGTATCAAATTTAAATTTCGGAAACAGGTTATTCCAACTAAGACAAAAATATAAAAGTAAAAAAGACAGCAGAAGTGGCTAAGCAGCGTATATATTATCAGTTTAAAAATGATTGTACAGCTGATTGTCCAGTCAAGTGTGAGACCATAAACCACAAATTATGGATATGCTATACATGCCATCGTCACCTTTCAAATGGTACAATACCAGCCGACGCATATGCAAATGGTTTGCAGCTCCCAACTATTCCAGATGAACTCAAATATTTAAACAAATTAGAGAAACAGCTTATCTCTTTAAGGATACCTTTTATGAAATTAGTCCAACTTCCAAAAGGAAACCAGAAAGGCATAATCGGGCCATGTGTGTCGATACCAACAGACATCCAAAAGACCGTAAATGTTCTTCCTCTTTGTGATGTTGACACAACTTGTCCGATGTAAACTTAAGAGGAAGCAATCGTACACTGGTTACAGTCAATATTAATTTGTCAACACAAAATCTATATACAAAGCTCTGGAATATTTAAAGGAAAGAAATCCACATTACAAGGACACATCATTAAATTTAACATGGCATAATGACATCCCATCTGATTTTCAAGATTTAACTTTGACAGAAAAAGGTCAAGAAGGTTCTCCTCAAATGTTAGATGAACAAGACAGTACAACTGAAAACAAAGAAGAAGATCGGAATGCTAAAGAAAGAGGATTTGCTCATGACACATGCCTGCAGCCTGTAGATATAGGACAGGAGATCCTAAACCAACATTTCGATGACATTTGTTGTGTTGCTCCGGGTGAAGGTAGTACACCTGTACGCATGATGCAAGAACAAGGTAATGAGGCAATGTCTTTTCCTGTCTAGTTTCCTGAGGGATCGTTCGGATCATTTGATCACAAAAGACAGGTTCATTTGACAAGATCAAGGTATTTTCACGCAAGGCTCCTCAGTGCGGATAACAGATTTTCTAGTGATTCGTCAGAAATTTTGAAAGTACTTTTGGAGCAGCAAAAATGTAGTCACTCGTTGGAAGAACTAGATTGGACAGGTAAATCTGAACTATTGAGGAACAATCCTGTTATGAATGCGGTCATGTTCGATCACAGATTCCACACTTTCCTATCGGAGATTATCATTAAACGAAGTACTATTGGTAAAGTCAATGATCATTTTCATAGGATAGAATTCCAACAACGTGGTTCTCCCCATGTCCACTGTCTTCTCTGGATAGAAAATTCACCAGTCCTTGATGAGGATGATGACCAGACTGTATGTGATTTTGTTGATAGATTTGTCAGCTGTCAATTACCAGAGGAAACAGTTGATCCGGCGCCTCACACAATAGTAAGCAGTGTTCAGCAGCACAGCAAAAACCACTCAAAATCTTGCAAGAAAAAAGGCACTACTTGTAGGTTTAACTTTCCGCGTCCACCTTCAGTAAAAAACATTCATCTCAAGATGTAAAAGCTTGGCAGATCCATCAATCAAAAAATCTCCACAATATATGAAAGACTCTGCTCAAGCTGTTTTACATAAACTTTGGACTGTTATAAATGATGATCATTTGGAACACCTAACAACTAAACATTTGTTTACGACAGCAGGAATTACCAAAAATGAGTTCGAGGATGAATCTAATATTTTGACAAAGAGGAGCACTGTCACATTAAAACGTACTCCATCTGATTTATGGACAAACCAGTACAATCCAGATCTTTTACGTTGCTGGAACGCCAATATGGATTTACAGTTCATCACAGATGCATACTCGTGTGTGATGTACATTATATCATATATTTCCAAAGCAGAGAGGGAGATTGGGATGGTACTCAGAACAGAAAGAGAGGGAATAAAACAGATTTTCATTATGTGCATATACCGTAGCGAATCATTGTTCCCAGAATTAACGAGTGTGTGGCAAATCAAACAAAGTTTTTTTTCTTCAGAAAATCAACAGACTTTATCACAGAGATATTTGTTATAATATTGCAAACATAAATTATTCACTTGTTTTTCCATATTATGCTACCGTTTACAAAATTTCCAAACAATGTTAGTTTCTTGTGTATAATTCGGAGTTTAGTATGACGTCCATTATCTCTGTACTAGTATACTTATTTTTTAGGGGCCAGCTGAAGGACACCTACGGGTGCGGGAATTCTCGCTACATTGAAGACCCATTGGTGGCCTTCGGCTGTTGTCTGCTCTATGGTCGGGTTGTTGTCGCTTTGACACATTCCCCATTTCCTTTCTCAATTCTAGTTGTGTTTTTTTTTTTTTTGTATTTCATTTTTGTTTTTCGTTCTTGTTTAAATATTAATATGGACTTTAAGGATGTTTGCTCCTCTACTTTTGAATTTTTGCCAGATTTTCGAAATCCTCTGGTTTTATCCATGTATTCCAATTAAAAAAGAATTGCCCGCTTACCCTTACTTTTCTTTTCATAATTGTTTCATTATTTATATACTATCAATTCATAACAGTCTTTTAAAAAGTTTGTTATTTTTAAACAGAGTAGCGAACATCCTTAACTTTCTCGTTTAAATTATTTTACACTTGTGTCTATGCGGTGTATGTTTTGCTAATTGTTGAAAGTCGTACGGTGACACGTAGCTGTTTTTCTATGTCATTTGGAATCATAATCCACATTTTCCTATTTTTATAATTGCAATACAAAATGTCGAGCGCACAGTAGAATGTTTACTTAGATGATCTATATGTGTTCTTGTTCTAACTAGTATCTTTATATGATATTTTTTCTATTTAAATTCCTTATGTTCTGTATTTAAACAACAAAAGGGCATATAATCCTTAAAGTTGTTCGCTGGTGTTAGCGTAAAGAATTTGTCACACAGTCATGGCAGCATTAATATTCATTTCTGCCATAATAATTAAGTAAACAGTCATGCGATCTTTTCCTATTATCAAGTCAATCTGTTCGTGTTTAAATCCACTTTTACTATCAAAAGTGAATGACCTTATCGATATCTGGACGTATTCTTAAGATTATCATTGTCGGGATTAACATATATTTGAGTTTACAATTGTTGGTCGGACTTGTGAACATGTTTCATAAAGATATAAATCATTTATCTAACCTAAGATGATAAACCGATCGAATATTGAACATTCATTTTTAAATTTGAAAAAAGTATAGAAGAATGAGATATTCGATTTGTGTCTGTTTTATCATTTTCATACTTTACTCTTTGTATAGTGTCTGTGGTGCGTGTTTGTCTTATTCCAATTATTGTGATGTTGAGAGTTGGAGTCCATGGGAGAACTGTAGTGCTACATGCGGAGGGGGTAAACAAGTGAGACAACGATATATATGTTGTCAATACAAAACATTGATGGACTGCTTACAAGGATGTAATATTCCCTTAAGTGTCTGGAAAGCAAAGGCGACCGAAGAAAGAGTCTGCGGAAAATGCAAGCACCATGGAGTTTTTAATTACACACTTAATCGTTGTATCTGTAAAAGTGGTTATGGTGGAAAATGTTGTAATGGTGAGTTTAGTCTAAAGTTTATATTAGTTATGGTGGATACTGATTTTATTGTGATTTTATTGTTCGTATCTATAATAGCAGTTATGATGGAGAATTATGTAATGATGAGTTTAGTCTCAGTGAAGTCGTATGCCCTTGTATTGAATAAAACAAATCAAATTGTTGATTAACAATCAGTTATAATCTATATGCATACACGAAAACTCTGTAGATTTTCTTTGCGCTTTTGAATTATTGTTTTACAAGCCACACAAAACATTATTACACCATTTCGAAAATATATATTAAAATATTACATAATTATTTCTCTGCATTCCGTGCATTGTGAAATATCCAACGACATACTTAGTTGCTACATAAATAAATGTACGCTTGTAGTATCATACCGAAAATAGTTAACATAGTAATAACACGCAATTGTAAATGCAAACAAAACATTACGTATTTGAAACAGAAAACACTACATTTGAGCAAAGTAGCATTAAAGTTACACTAAAAATACAAATGTTTCAATCAGTAATATTTCGGATGATAAAACAGATAAATGCAATGGTTTTTCGATTTTTTGTTATAATATTGCAAACATAAATTATTCACTTGTTTTTCCATATTATGCTACCGTTTACAAAATTTCCAAACAATGTTAGTTTCTTGTGTATAATTCGGAGTTTAGTATGACGTCCATTATCTCTGTACTAGTATACTTATTTTTTAGGGGCCAGCTGAAGGACACCTACGGGTGCGGGAATTCTCGCTACATTGAAGACCCATTGGTGGCCTTCGGCTGTTGTCTGCTCTATGGTCGGGTTGTTGTCGCTTTGACACATTCCCCATTTCCTTTCTCAATTTTAGTTGTGTTTTTTTTTTTTTTTTGTATTTCATTTTTGTTTTTCGTTCTTGTTTAAATATTAATATGGACTTTAAGGATGTTTGCTCCTCTACTTTTTAATTTTTGCCAGATTTTCGAAATCCTCTGGTTTTATCCATGTATTCCAATTAAAAAAGAATTGCCCGCTTACCCTTACTTTTCTTTTCATAATTGTTTCATTATTTATATACTATCAATTCATAACAGTCTTTTAAAAAGCTTGTTATTTTTAAACAGAGTAGCGAACATCCTTAACTTTCTCGTTTAAATTATTTTACACTTGTGTCTATGCGGTGTATGTTTTGCTAATTGTTGAAAGTCGTACGGTGACACGTAGCTGTTTTTCTATGTCATTTGGAATCATAATCCACATTTTCCTATTTTTATAATTGCAATACATGTCGAGCGCACAGTAGAATATTTACTTAGATGATCTATATGTGTGCTTGTTCTAACTAGTATCTTTATATGATATTTTTTCTATTTAAATTCGATTTTTTGTTATCGTTCATCGAACAAGTGTCGTATGCAAACTTTTACTGAAGTTTGTGACATAACAAATTGACTATTACTTGATTGATTGATTGGTGGTCTTCACTCGCCACTTTTGAGCGCCACTTTTTGGCTATTTTGTGGCGGCCAGTTTTTATTAGTGGAACAAGTATGAGTGACCGGAAAATAACTACTGACCTTCAATAGGAAAACTGTCAGTATTAGTCAATTAAGATTGGAGTCAAATGCATCTACATGAGCGAGGTTAGAACTCACAACCTCAGTGTTGATTGGCTAGTGATTATAGTAGTATAACTACTTAGACCACTTGGCCACCGAAGCCCCCACTTTTACTTGACCTTATGTATACCCATATTTGACATATTCGCAAAGATATTAAGTGACTATGGTAATAATGGTTTGTTTTTCTTCAACTTTTGTTTTGATTGCCCTCTTAGTGTCCTCTCTACCAGCAAATGCTATTGAAGAATTTTTTTAAATAGAAAACACGAACGTCTCGATGATAATGTCGTTGTGTATATTTGAATTGTCTTTTGCAATAATTTTAACATGTTATTGAAAATATCAATATTTTTCGTTCAACTTCATAGCTTATTGCTTTAGCCTTCTTTTATTTTTAGCATCTGGATTTAACATTAGAATTCTTGAAATCTCCTTCTAAACTTGCAATTTTTGTTCACCTGCTGCGACGCTTCCTACATTGTTATTATGTGTGAGGTCATGACGTTATCAATCTAAATTTGGCAAGATTTGTTAAATTAAAAAACAAATCACAAAAATACTGAACTCTGATGAAAATTCAAAACGGAAGGTCCCTTATTAAGGTAGCACAATACAAAGATTTTTCATCCCCAATCAGACATCTTTAAACTGATGTAATTCCACTCATCTTTCTTTAAATTTTATAAATGAGGTACCAAAAGAAACAAGAAGGACCAATCTTTCAGATTGTGGTAATTTCATTATGACATAATTATTACATCATTAATTGTTATGTAATTAGTTGCCATATTGTGATGTCTATACTTGAATGAATTTAGCTTCTTTGTTATTCATAGCATCCCAAAATATTTTATAGATTCGTGCACAACACAGTTTGACCTCCAAAACTGTGTCTCAGATTTTTCCTATTGTATTTCATTCTCTCATAAATCTTCAATGAAGTTTGCAACATCAATTCATAAGAGACCCCTAAATTCAATTGGGTATAAAATTTGTTCTATTGATGTTTTTGGAAATCTGAGACACAGTTTTGGAGGTCAAGCTGTGTTGTACAAGAATATATAAAATATTTTGGGATGCTATGAAGAACAAAGAAGCTAAATTCATTCAAGTGTGGACATCACAATATAGCAACTAATTACATAATAATTAATTATGTAATAATTATGTCATAATGAAATTATCACAATTTGAAAGATTAATCTTTCTTCTTTCTTTTGGTACCTTTTTTTAAAATATAAAGAAGGATGAAATGAATTACATCAGTTTAAAGTTGTCTGATTGGGAGTAACAAAATCTTTGTATTGTGCTACCTTAAATGGCAAAATCAAAGGATAAATCACATCAAACGAATGGACAACTGTCATATTCCTGACTTGGTACAGGCATTTTCAAATTTAGAAAATGATGGATTGAACCTGGTCTTATAGCGCTAAACCTCTCACTTTTATGACAGTCGCATCAAATTCCGTTATTTTTACAACGATGCGTGAACAATACGGTAAGGTCCACGTTTAATGGTCGCACATTTTCTTTAAATTTTGAAACTGATATAACTTGAAAAACAAACAGTATTATTTATTTACTCACATGAAACAAACCGGGTGTGGTATTCAGTACGTAGGAGAAACTGGACGATATTTATCTAAACGCACTCAAGAACATCTGTATCGTTTTAAAAGACCCAATAAATTCAAAAGTATCATTTACCAACACCTTAAGAAGCACAACCATCCTTTTAAATATTTAGCAGTTCAACCTTTAGAAGTAGTAAATAAGCAGCCTGGTGAATCGCATTCAAAGTTTGTACGATCACGGAAAATAAATGAATTAAATTGGATTAAAAAATTACAGACAGTTTACCCTCTCGGTCTAAATGATAATATCATGGGAATTGGTAATATATCTAGAACCAATTCCATTAACATTTTGGATATAGTTTCTAAAACTGTTCGTAAAAAACGTTCTCACGGTCGTAGAACAAATCGCAATCAAAGAAAATTTCGGGCCAATCATACCAATATTTCGGACCTAATTTCTATTTCAAAAAACAACGGCAGACATTATCTGTTAACAAAACTCTATTCGTTACCGGTTAATAAGTTTAATAAAATTTTGGAGGACTGCAACACAATTTCATATAGCAGTCCTCAGTATGAAATTGTTCAAATTATTATGGCATATTGTTATTCTAAATTATTTCCCAAAATTGATCGCCCTGAAGATCATAAAAAAACATTTTATTAAAATTAAGTATGTCAATAAAGGCTTTGATTTTGTAAATATTGCCGGTATATTTAACGACCATTCTGTTAAAGAACAAATTCCTGGATATTTTGACAATACTGAGCTACCTCTTATTTGTTATATTTACAAAAAATCTACCCGGAAATTTGTGTTTAATTATAGTCAATTGTGTAAAGATGTTAATATCAGTGAAAATACACCTACTTCATGTAATTGCAGTAATTCCGAATATATTTATGGACCCATTTCCCATGTTATAACAGGAGATCTTAACATCGTTCAAGACCGAGAGTTAAAATCATTCCTCAGTAAAGGACCTAAATATCGTCCCCCGTCAATTATTAATTGGAATGAGTGTCGTAATATCATCCACGACTCACTCCATACTTACTGTATGAAATGGATAAAACGGGAAAAAGCTGACAAAAAATCTTTGGACTCTTTTTTTAATTCAGTAATGAAGATAGTTGATATACGTATTCAACATTTTAAAGAACATTTTACTATAAACAATAACCACAATAAACCTATTTCTCGTATCAAACATAAACTTAAAGAACTAGCCATGGAATTTGTTTTTGTCCCGGCCGATAAAGCTGCTAATAATATTATTATTGTTTGACGTAAATTTTACATTGAGGTTCTGAAAAAGGAAATCACCAATTCACCAACATTCCAACTGACTCCATTTTCAGAAAACGAAATCTGTAACAAACATAAACTTGTAGCCACCGCTTTACAAGCAGAGCCAAATACAATGAAAGTCCCAACTATGCATTGGCTTCCGAAGCTACACAAAACCCCTTACAAATATAGATTTATTTCGTCTTCAAGCCATTGTTCAACTACTAAATTGTCTATTCTTCTTACCAGCACACTTGGTACAATTAAAAGCCTGATAATTAATTGTTCAAATAAGGCCTTCGAAAATAGTGGAATAAATTACTTTTGGAGTGTCAAGAACTCGTTGGAAGTACTTGATAAATTGCATGCTTATATTGGTGATTTTGAATCTGTTCAAAGTTTTGATTTTTCTACCCTGTATACCACATTGCCTCACATTCTCATTAAGAAAAAATTCACACACCTAATTAAATGGGCATTCAAAAAATCAGAATGTGAATATATATGTTCAAACTCTTTTAGGTCATTTTTTAGTAGCAATAAACAAAAAAACTATGTTAATTGGACATGCTTTGATACTATATATGCCCTTGAATTTTTACTAGATAACATTTTTGTTCGCTTTGGGGATTCCGTATATCGTCAGATTATCGGAATTCCAATGGGGACTAACTGTGCACCACTTATTGCGGACCTGTTTTTGTATTGTTATGAGTTACAATTTATGACAAAAATAAGCAAAGACCCATCGAAACAACATCTGATAAACAAATTTAATAATACTTTTAGATATTTGGATGATATTTTGGCTCTCAATAATTACGACTTCAGTATGTATATTAATGAAATTTATCCTGTTGAACTTACTTTAAATAAAGCTAATACTAACAATGGCCACTGCCCTTTTCTCGATCTTGATATCTATATCACTAATGGAAAGCTGAATACTAAAATTTATGATAAAAAGGATGATTTTTCATTTCCTATCGTTAATTATCCGTTTTTAGATGGTGACGTTCCCTTGTCACCATCTTACGGTGTTTATATATCTCAACTTGTACGATTCGCTCGTGTATGTAACAATGTTTTAGATTTTAACGAGAGAAATTTATGTATTACTGAAAAATTATTACACCAGGGTTTTCGATATCACAAACTAGTCAAAACATTTACTAAATTTTATCATCGGTATAAAGACATCATTCGTAAATATAGCTCAACATGCAGACTTCTAATACGTTCAGGTATTTCACATCCAATTTTTTATGGAAATATTCTTTATAAAGCACAAAGGTGTCAGTATTCACCTCAGAAACTTACAAAACCTTTGAATAGACTTATTAAGAAGGGATATAATTACGATACTGTTGTCAAGTCATTAAAGATTGCATATTTTGGTGTTAATATTGAGTCACTGATAAGGTCTTTGCATCGGAACTTAACACATTTATTCTAAAAACAGTTATTGGCATGACACGGGTTATGTTCTTCTCATATATGTTATGATGGTATGATACTAAACCCCTAACGGGAAGGATTGTGCCTGATGTTCATATGATGAAATCATAATCTTTCAGTCAGTTTAATTGAAGTCTGGAGCTGGCATGTCAGTTAACTGCTAGTAGTCTGTTGTTATTTATGTATTATTGTCATTTTGTTTATTTTCTTTGGTTACATCTTCTGACATCAGACTCGGACTTCTCTTGAACTGAATTTTAATGTGCGTTTTGTTATGCGTTTACTTTTCTACATTGGTTAGAGGTATAGGGGGAGGGTTGAGATCTCACAAACATGTTTAACCCCGCCGCATTTTTGCGCCTGTCCCAAGTCAGGAGCCTCTGGCCTTTGTTAGTCTTGTATTATTTTAATTTTAGTTTCTTGTGTACAATTTGGAAATTAGTATGGCGTTCATTATCACTGGACTAGAATATATTTGTTTAGGGGCCAGCTGAAGGAGGCCCCCGGGTGCGGGAATTTCTCGCTACATTGAAGACCTGTTGGTGACCCTCTGCTGTTGTTTTTTATTTGGTCGGATTGTTGTCTCTTTGACACATTCCCCATTTCCATTCTCAATTTTATATTCGGTAAAATAATCAAAATATGGTTACAGCTGTCATCGCTATGTTATAATCTCAAAACAAACAAACATATACAAAAAAACACAAAAAGCATCTGTTTACAAAATTTTGAATTTTTGAAATACTAAGGCATTTCTACCTCAGGCATAGATTAATTTAGCTGGATTTGGCAAAACTTTGAGGAATTTTGGTCCTCAATGCTCTTCAACTTCGTACTTTATTTTGCCTTCTTGAACTTTTTTGGATTCAAGCGTCACTGATGAGTCTTTTGTAGACGAAACACGCGTCTGGCGTATATACAAAATTTAGTCCTGGTATCTATGATGAGTTTATCTATCAAATTAAAATACACATTCCTTGTTTCTCGTGTTGGGCGTCAGAAAATGAAAACGTCACAAAAAAGAGATTTTGTCGTTCAATGTCTCTTCAAAACAATTATAATTTAACATGGAGAATAGTGGTATGAAGGGTTATAAAATCAAAAGTATGTAAGAAGTAATAACAAAAACAGACCGAGATTAAAATTTATCCAGCAGTTCTTTAGAATTTTTAAGAAACCATATATGGTTAATGCTACTACGCGAATGAGCTAATTTTGTCGTTAGTCGTTCAAATGATTATCAAATTTATAATAGAACAAAAACATAATGACATATAATAGAACAATAACATAATGCTGGGATCTCTAAAAGTACAGAGTCACGTTATAAGAAACAAGGAAACACAAAAAGTCGCATATACAAAACAAACCAGCAAAAATGAAAGATAATACAAACACATTGATGGAATGAATGAGTACCGAGCCACGTCAAATGGATATCACATAACAGTCGGAAAGCAAGCCCTTAGAAACGACCGTTGTTGCTACTTTCTTAAGACAACAATGGGACTGATATTAAAACCCGCAATTCTGAAATTGCGTTAATTAAGCGGGGGGAAAAAATTTGTTTCTTACTTGCCATTAGGGTCAGAAATAGATTTGTTAGGCATGGTTCTTATTTATATTTAAGAAAATAGTACAATAAACATGTTAAAGTGGCAGTCTTTAAAAATAACGTAGCGCCGCTGATCGTCGTTTATAAATTATACGACATAGTCTGTTATTTTTCTTCATTTTTTCACAGATAAACAAAGATTATATAAGATATACTATATAAAGAATTAAAATTAAGAAAAAAAAAGTCTAACATTCTATCACCCCTTAGGAAACCCCGTTCGAACTAAATCCCAAACGAAAGACATTTTTTGACATTGTAAATTTTTGGTCTTCTACACATCGATGTCAACTTACATCTGAACACATGTACACACATTTAGTGTATTTTTTAAAAAAAGAAATGGCGAGTTCAGCTGTGAAAATTTCACTGGATTAAAAATTCTCTTTAAGTCAGTGAAATGCCGTTTGACTTAACTAAATACATGGTAAGGAAACCTACTATCTTCGCACAACAAAACTCATTCATTGTTTCTAATATATATTGCTTTGTAATGAAGGAATTTTGCAAAAGTAAATGAAAAAGTCTTGTCCTAAATTTGAACTATACAATCTCTTTTAAACTAGCATTTTGATCAATCTTATTCAAAGCATGTTCATACTGACATGAAGCGTGACTTTTTCATTTTGACATATTAAATTAAATGATATGACATAATTGTTGACTTAGCACTCATGCAGAAACGGCTCTGAAATACTTTTATATATATTTTTTTTTTCAAATAGGAGAAGAAAATATAACTGAGTCTTTTTTGTTCAAGTTCATGATTAGCACCATTCATTTATTGGTTTAGTAAGTTCTTTTTTTATAATTTAAGTCCATTCATTAGAACTCGCATGGAATAATAACTGAATGAGACAAAACTTATTTTTATATTCAGTTTGTTCATACAAGGATTGCAAACTAATTTCCTTTTATTTCAAATAATGAAGAATTCACATTCAGAACACTTTCATTATGATCTCTTAAGTATAAATGAAAAAGTTAGGACCAGGTATCAGTAATGAAAAGGAATTCCTGTTTTTAATCATTTTAACCCTGTCTTGATCCATTATTCGTGAATATTGTGGCTACCCCTTGTATTGATTTTAGTTATTTAGTTACAGCAGTCACAATACTTTCCAAAATATAAATATTAAATCAACTATTGGAATAATAATATTAAATTATTATCCTTAATATGGCACATACATGTAGGGCACTGAGACTAAGTTCTGAAAAGTGATAAAATGTGTTTCTCTATTTTTTTGCACATGTTTTTAGTATCAAAATAAATTTAATAAAATTATTCTAGTAATATCAACATATAAATAACAGCATATGGTGCTTAATATAACAATCGTTTGTTCATGATAGTGTCACACAAATGGACGTAACTCGTAAATTATCGTCGGTCCCGCTTTGTCAGAAATATCGACACATCGAAGTGACACATTTGCGTATTACAGCATATTAAGTGGCACAAATTTGACATATCATAGTCCAAGTTATGTTACATAACATAATTTAAATTCAGCATAGCTTCTCGAGAAGTTAAGAAAGAAAATTACGATTTTAGTTTCTTGTGACCACATTTTTTTGGTCAACACCTTGACTTTGAAGACACATTTTGAGAGAAAAAAAATGATTTTTGCCATAATTGAGTTGATGAATATATTTCTTATATACCTAAGAATGTTCACCTAAAAGCAAATGAGTTTTAATTCATGCAAAATACTGCAAATTTTGGCAAAAAAATGCCCATATATGGTAATTACATGACCTCCATTGTTGCTTTAAGATTGTTTTTAAGAAACGGGGTCAAACCGGGTCAGCTTTCAGAAAAAAACAGTAAAAATAATATTGTATTAATAATTGATCAAAGACGAATAAAAGAACAATATAACACATAGTTCAGATATAAACAACGTCAGGACGCAGAATCTATATATCAAGACCATCATGTATTATTTGTGAAGTTGATTCGGAATATTTATCAACCGTCAATATACATATAAATAGAAACATAGCGTCAATATACTTTAAAGTAGAAACAAGGCTTCGGATCAGTTAAATAACCTTTGATACAAGTAACCGTAATATCCAATGAAAACAGTAGAATGCTACACCATACGTAGTATTGATAAATATTGCTTTTCTGGTGATAATTTTCCATTACATAATATTGTGATATTCAAATGTTTGCTTATAGAATATACATCTGAGTTGAATTAGTAGTAAATTTTCAAAATGTCCTTGCAAACATTTAATTACCTTAGACTATCACAGGCTTTCTAACATATCAAAATCTAGTTTATCGGATATAAAAACTGGACTTCTGAGTTACGGTAAATACTTAAATCAAAGTAGAATATTTGACTTTTCATCCTTTGCACCATTATTCGTCATTTTAACTGTAAGACATATTGAAAGAATTAGTACAAGTTTGTTCAGATCTTTGAACATGGAACCGTTACATCTGTATAACAATATTTTAATAGATACGTCATTTAAACTATTCCGTTGTTGGTTGCGTCGGTCATTTAATTGATTTTTGTTTCATTTCATGAACACTACCCTAATAACAGCAGCCACAACTCCAACAACAACGACCACTACTAAAACACCAATGTTCACTGCTTCAACTACAAAGCGTACGACCACTACTTCAACTGCATGTACGTATATTTCCACTGATTTCATATATTGGCGACAAGGTTTAAATGCATTCAATCTAAAACTATACACGTTAAGGATATTGGCATTTATTTGTTTTAGTTTCTACTCTTGGCGTGATCCAGTATTTATGTATCCAATTTTTAGGTTTGGGGTTCTGGTCGAAACTGTTGTTGTTTTAAAATCTGCTGCTCTTCACTGAATTTAACAGAGTTATGTGGAGACAGAATATGCAATTGCAAACTTTAGCTCAGTTCTCTACATGTTCTATTGACTTTACGATCCAATGTCATCAAGCTCAAAGAATGGTCCACTTCCAATCTATTAACAGAGTTAAGATAAGAGACTCAATGACATGTATTGGTCCGGAACATTGAAGTTGATACAGAATATCTCTCAACAAGGTCTTGGTACTTGCTGATGAACTTGGTTTTAGTAAACGGACGAATTACATATATCTGTATGGGCTGCTCACCCAATTTTGTCAATATGAACGGAACTTAAAACAACTGTCATATAATAATTTTTAGCTAGGAATAAACTAAATTTGCTTTAAGAAACGAGGTCAAACCAGGGTCAGCTTTCAGACAAAACAGTAAAAGTAATATTAATATTAATAATTGATCAAAGACAAATAAAAGAACAATATAACAAGTAGTTCAGATTATAAACAACGTCAGTACGCAGAATCTATACATCAAGACCATCATGTATTATTTGTGAAGTTGCTTCGGAATATTTATCAACCGTCAATATACATATAAATAGAAACATAGCGTCAATATACTTCAAAATAGAAACAAGGCTTCGGATCAGTAAAATAACCTTTGATACAAGTAACCGTAATATCCAAGGAAAACAGTAGAATGCTACACCATACGTAATATTGATAAATATTGCTTTTCTGTTGATAATTTTCCATTTCATAATATTGTGATATTCAAATGTTTGCTTATAGAATATACATCTGAGTTGAAATAGTAGTAAAATTTCAAAATGTCCTTGCAAACATTTAATTACCTTAGACTATCACAGGCTTTCTAACATATCAAAATCAAGTTTATCGGATATAAAAACTGGACTTCTGAGTTACGGTAAATACTTAAATCAAAGTAGAATATTTGACTTAATTCATCCTTTGCACCATTATTCGTCATTTTAACTGTAAGACATATTGAAAGAATTAGTACAAGTTTGTTCAGATCTTTGAACATGGAACCGTTACATCTGTATAACAATATTTTAATAGATACGTCATTTAAACTATTCCGTTGTTGGTTGCGTCGGTCATTTAATTGGTTTTTGTTTCATTTCATGAACACTACCCTTATAACAGCAGCCACAACTCCAACAACAACGACCACTACTAAAACACCAATGTTCACTGCTTCAACTACAACGCGTACGACCACTACTTCAACTGCATGTACGTATATTTCCACTGATTTCATATATTGGCGACAAGGTTTAAATGCATTCAATCTGAAACTATACACGTTAAGGATATTGGCATTTATTTGTTTTAGTTTCTACTCTTGGCGTGATCCAGTATTTATGTATCCAATTTTTAGGTTTGGGGTTCTGGTCGAAACTGTTGTTGTTTTTAAAATCTGCTGCTCTTCACTGAATTTAACAGAGTTATGTGGAGACAGAATATGCAATTGCAAACTTTAGCTCAGTTCTCTACATGTTCTATTGACTTTACGATCCAATGTCATCAAGCTCAAAGAATGGTCCACTTCCAATCTATTAACAGAGTTAAGATAAGAGCCTCAATGACATGTATTGGTCCGGAACATTGAAGTTGATACAGAATATCTCTCAACAAGGTCTTGGTACTTGCTGATGAACTTGGTTTTAGTAAAAGGACGAATTACATATATCTGTATGGGCTGCTCACCCAATTTTGTCAATATGAACGGAACTTAAAACAACTGTCATATAATATTTTTTAGCTAGGAATAAACTAAATTTGCTTTAAGAAACGAGGTCAAACCAGGGTCAGCTTTCAGACAAAACAGTAAAAGTAATATTAATATTAATAATTGATCAAAGACAAATAAAGGAACAATATAACAAGTAGTTCAGATTATAAACAACGTCAGTACGCAGAAACTATACATCAAGACCATCATGTATTATTTGTGAAGTTGATTCGGAATATTTATCAGCCGTCAATATACATATAAATAGAAACATAGCGTCAATATACTTCAAAATAGAAACAAGGCTTCGGATCAGTAAAATAACCTTTGATACAAGTAACCGTAATATCCAAGGAAAACAGTAGAATGCTACACCATACGTAATATTGATAAATATTGCTTTTCTGTTGATAATTTTCCATTTCATAATATTGTGATATTCAAATGTTTGCTTATAGAATATACATCTGAGTTGAAATAGTAGTAAATTTTCAAAATGTCCTTGCAAACATTTAATTACCTTAGACTATCACAGGCTTTCTAACATATCAAAATCAAGTTTATCGGATGTAAAAACTGGACTTCTGAGTTACGGTAAATACTTAAATCAAAGTAGAATATTTGACTTTTCATCCTTTGCACCATTATTCGTCATTTTAACTGTAAAACATATTGAAAGAATTAGTACAAGTTTGTTCAAATCTTTGAACATGGAACCGTTACATCTGTATAACAATATTTTAATAGATACGTCATTTAAACTATTCCGTTGTTGGTTGCGTCGGTCATTTAATTGGTTTTTGTTTCAATTCATGAACACTACCCTTATAACAGCAGCCCCAACTCCAACAACAACGACCACTACTAAAACACCAATGTTCACTGCTTCAACTACAACGCGTACGACCACTACTTCAACTACATGTACGTATATTTCCACTGATTTCATATATTGGCGACAAGGTTTAAATGCATTCAATCTAAAACTATACACGTTAAGGATATTGGCATTTATTTGTTTTAGTTTCTACTCTTGGCGTGATCCAGTATTTATGTATCCAATGTTTGGGTTTTGGGTTCTGTTGTTGTGTTAAAATCTGCTGCTCTTCACTGAATTTGGCAGAGTTATGTGGAGACAGAATATGCAATTGCAAACTTTAGCTCAGTTCTCTACAAGTTCTATTGACTTTACGATCCAATGTCATCAAGCTCAAAGAATGGTCCACTTCCAATCTATTAACAGAGTTAAGATAAGAGACTCAATGACATGAATTGGTCCGGAACATTGAAGTTGATACAGAAAATCTCTCAACAAGGTCTTGGTACTTGCTGATGAACTTGTTTTTAGTAAAAGGACGAATTACATATATCTGTATGGGCTGCTCACCCAATTTTGTCAATATGAACGGAACTTAAAACAACTGTCATATAATAATTTTTAGCTAGGAATAAACTAAATTTGCTTTAAGAAACGAGGTCAAACCAGGGTCAGCTTTCAGACAAAACAGTAAAAGTAATATTAATATTAATAATTGATCAAAGACAAATAAAGGAACAATATAACAAGTAGTTCAGATTATAAACAACGTCAGTACGCAGAATCTATACATCAAGACCATCATGTATTATTTGTGAAGTTGATTCGGAATATTTATCAACCGTCAATATACATATAAATAGAAACATAGTGTCAATATACTTCAAAATAAAACAAGGCTTCGGATCAGTAAAATAACCTTTGATACAAGTAACCGTAATATCCAAGGAAAACAGTAGAATGCTACACCATACGTAATATTGATAAATATTGCTTTTCTGTTGATAATTTTCCATTTCATAATATTGTGATATTCAAATGTTTGCTTATAGAATATACATCTGAGTTGAAATAGTAGTAAATTTTCAAAATGTCCTTGCAAACATTTAATTACCTTAGACTATCACAGGCTTTCTAACATATCAAAATCAAGTTTATCGGATATAAAAAACTGAACTTCTGAGTTACGGTAAATACTTAAATCAAAGTAGAATATTTGACTTTTCATCCTTTGCACCATTATTCGTCATTTTAACTGTAAGACATATTGAAAGAATTAGTACAAGTTTGTTCAGATCTTTGAACATGGAACCGTTACATCTGTATAACAATATTTTAATAGATACGTCATTTAACCTATTCCGTTGTTGGTTGCGTCGGCCATTTAATTGGTTTTTGTTTCATTTCATGAACACTACCCTTATAACAGCAGCCACAACTCCAACAACAACGACCACTACTAAAACACCAATGTTCACTGCTTCAACTACAACGCGTACGACCACTACTTCAACTACATGTACGTATATTTCCACTGATTTCATATATTGGCGACAAGGTTTAAATGCATTCAATCTAAAACTATACACGTTAAGGATATTGGCATTTATTTGTTTTAGTTTCTACTCTTGGCGTGATCCAGTATTTATGTATCCAATTTTTGGGTTTTGGTTCTGGTCGAATGTTGTTGTTTTAAAATCTGCTGCTCTTCACTGAATTTGACAGAGTTATGTGGAGACAGAATATGCAATTGCAAACTTTAGCTCAGTTCTCTACATGTTCTATTGACTTTACGATCCAATGGCATCAAGCTCAAAGAATGGTTCACTTCCAATCTATTAACAGAGTTAAGATAAGAGACTCAATGACATGTATTGGTCCGGAACATTGAAGTTGAACAGATATCTCTCAACAAGGTCTTGGTACTTGCTGATGAACTTGTTTTTAGTAAAAGGACGAATTACATATATCTGATGGGCTGCTCACCCAATTTTGTCATATGAACGGAACTTAAAACAACTGTCATATAATAATTTTTAGCTAGGAATAAACTACATTTGCTTTAAGAAACGGGTCAAACCAGGGTCAGCTTTCAGACAAAACAGTAAAAGTAATATTAATATTAATAATTGATCAAAGACAAATCAAAGAACAATATAACAAGTAGTTCAGATTATAAACAACGTCAGTACGCAGAATCTATACATCAAGACCATCATGTATTATTTGTGAAGTTGTTCGGAATATTTATCAACCGTCAATATACATATAAATAGAAACATAGCGTCAATATACTTCAAAATAGAAACAAGGCTTCGGATCAGTAAAATAACCTTTGATACAAGTAACCGTAATATCCAAGGAAAACAGTAGAATGCTACACCATACGTAATATTGATAAATATTGCTTTTCTGTTGATAATTTTCCATTTCATAATATTGTGATATTCAAATGTTTGCTTATAGAATATACATCTGAGTTGAAATAGTAGTAAATTTTCAAAATGTCCTTGCAAACATTTAATTACCTTAGACTATCACAGGCTTTCTAACATATCAAAATCAAGTTTATCGGATATAAAAACTGGACTTCTGAGTTACGGTAAATACTTAAATCAAAGTAGAATATTTGACTTTTCATCCTTTGCACCATTATTCGTCATTTTAACTGTAAGACATATTGAAAGAATTAGTACAAGTTTGTTCAGATCTTTGAACATGGAACCGTTACATCTGTATAACAATATTTTAATAGATACGTCATTTAAACTATTCCGTTGTTGGTTGCGTCGGTCATTTAATTGGTTTTTGTTTCATTTCATGAACACTACCCTTATAACAGCAGCCACAACTCCAACAACAACGACCACTACTAAAACACCAATGTTCACTGCTTCAACTACAACGCGTACGACCACTACTTCAACTACATGTACGTATATTTCCACTGATTTCATATATTGGCGACAAGGTTTAAATGCATTCAATCTAAACTATACACGTTAGGATATTGGCATTTATTTGTTTTAGTTTCTACCTTGGCGTGATCCAGTATTTATGTATCCAATGTTTGGGTTTTGGTGGTTCTGTTGTTGTTGTTAAAATCTGCTGCTCTTCACTGAATTTGACAGAGTTATGTGGAGACAGAATATGCAATTGCAAACTTTAGCTCAGTTCTCTACATGTTCTATTGACTTTACGATCCAATGTCATCAAGCTCAAAGAATGGTCCACTTCCAATCTATTAACAGAGTTAAGATAAGAGACTCAATGACATGTATTGGTCCGGAACATTGAAGTTGATACAGAATATCTCTCAACAAGGTCTTGGTACTTGCTGATGAACTTGTTTTTAGTAAAAGGACGAATTACATATATCTGTATGGGCTGCTCACCCAATTTTGTCAGTATGAACGGAACTTAAAACAACTGTCATATAATAATTTTTAGCTAGGAATAAACTAAATTTGCTTTAAGAAACGAGGTCAAACCAGGGTCAGCTTTCAGACAAAACAAGTAAAAGTAATATTAATATTAATAATTGATCAAAGACAAATAAAAGAACAATATAACAAGTAGTTCAGATTATATAACAACGTCAGTATCGCAGAATCTATACATCAAGACCATCATGTATTATTTGTGAAGTTGATTCGGAATATTTATCAACCGTCAATATACATATAAATAGAAACATAGCGTCAATATACTTCAAAATAGAAACAAGGCTTCGGATCAGTAAAATAACCTTTGATACAAGTAACCGTAATATCCAAGGAAAACAGTAGAATACTACACCATACGTAATATTGATAAATATTGCTTTTCTGTTGATAATTTTCCATTACATAATATTGTGATATTCAAATGTTTGCTTATAGAATATACATCTGAGTTGAAATAGTAGTAAATTTTCAAAATGTCCTTGCAAACATTTAATTACCTTAGACTATCACAGGCTTTCTAACATATCAAAATCAAGTTTATCGGATATAAAAACTGAACTTCTGAGTTACGGTAAATACTTAAATCAAAGTAGAATATTTGACTTTTCATCCTTTGCACCATTATTCGTCATTTTAACTGTAAGACATATTGAAAGAATTAGTACAAGTTTGTTCAGATCTTTGAACATGGAACCGTTACATCTGTATAACAATATTTTAATAGAT
Organism: Mytilus edulis; assembly: GCA_019925275.1. NCBI lineage: Eukaryota > Metazoa > Mollusca > Bivalvia > Mytilida > Mytilidae > Mytilus > Mytilus edulis. Next base: position 11,295,748 of record CM034352.1, read on the forward strand.
ACGTCATTTAACCTATTCCGTTGTTGGTTGCGTCGGTCATTTAATTGGTTTTTGTTTCATTTCATGAACACTACCCTTATAACAGCAGCCACAACTCCAACAACAACGACCACTACTAAAACACCAATGTTCACTGCTTCAACTACAACGCGTACGACCACTACTTCAACTACATGTACGTATATTTCCACTGATTTCATATATTGGCAACAAGGTTTAAATGCATTCAATCTAGAACTATACACGTTTAGGATATTGGCATTTATTTGTTTTAGTTTCTACCCTTGGCTTGATCCAGTATTTATGTATCCAACTTTTGGGTTTTGGGTTTTGGTTGAAACTGTTGTTGTTTTAAAATCTGCTGCTCTTCACTGAATTTGACAGAGTTATGTGGAGACAAAATATGCAATTGCAAACTTTAGCTCAGTTCTCTACATGTTCCTATTGACTTTACGATCCAATGTCATCAAGCTCAAAGAATGGTCCACTTCCAATCTATGAACAGAGTTAAGATAAGAGACTCAATGACATGTATTGGTCCGGAACATTGAAGTTGATACAGAATATCTCTCAACAAGGTCTTAGTACTTGCTAATGAACTTGTTTGTAGTAAAAGGACGAATTATATATATCTGTATGGGCTGCTCACCCAATTTTGTCAATATGAACGGAACTTAGAACTAGATTTTACACCCATTTTATTTCCTGAAAATTACTGTTCCAATTTAGGATTATGACTGTTGTTTTCCAGACATTCCGTTGCATGATGTAGTCGAGCTTTTTATTCTTTTGGGTTTTATGTACAGACTCGTCCTTTTTTTAAATTCACCGTTCAGCTTGGTATTTTGGGGTTTATTTTCACTCATATGCTATATTAAATTTCCCATGTTAATGGTTATACGCCAGCTATGAAATAAAGTGATATATAAACGATCGACCAAACACCAAATGACTAGGATATTAAAACACCTTCAGATCACAATACAGACTTAAACCATACCGTCTAGGAAAAAGGCATTTTAGAAATGTGGAAGAATTTGAAAATAAAAAGGGACATGGTTTCTTTTTTCATTTTCAGTCACATGATTAATAATGTATGATGACGATTATAATTCTTCAAAATCTCGTATACAAGGGTTGCTCTGTATAATAGGCACTTTATCCTAGGCGTTTAATGTATTATCTTTTTCTTTACACATTGTATTTACAGTTGAACCCTGGGCTATTGCTTTACTGTCCCTAGCACCCTTATCAGTAATTGTACTATGCTGTTGTTGTTTCTGGTATCAGACGGGAACGTAAGTACTTCAGCAAATCTACAATCCTTGAATTAAGTAATAAAATGAGACTATGTTCCACTATTATAATCTTTCAAAATTGACTTCCTGATGATTCAGAAAATCAAATTTAGACAGCCAACCTAGGGTTTCAACAGCTTTAAGTTGACAACATACTTACTTTACGTAAAACAAACTTGCTCGGTAGACCTTGACCAAACTACATTTATAGTATCAAATCAATTGTTTAACATCTAGGAAAAAGATTATCATGCAATGAAATGAGATGATCGTGTTTATCTAAAATTGAGTAATAATAGATAACAAGCAGTCAACCAATATTGATTAACCGTAAATTAATTAGCATTGATCAATTGAATAATGTATGTTGAACAGTGTATGTTGAAGAGTGTATGTTGAAGACTGTATGTTGAAGAGTGTATGTTGAAGACCGTATGTTGAAGAGTGTATGTTGAAGACTGTATGTTGAAGGGTGTATGTTGAAGACTGTATGTTGAAGACTGTATGTTGAAGAGTGTATGTTGAAGAGTGTATGTTGAAGAGTGTATGTTGAAGACTGTATGTTTAAGAGTGTATGTTGATTACTATATCTTAAAGAGTGTATTTTGAAGAGTGCATATATTTTTTGAAGACTGTTTATTGAAAAGTATATATTGAAGACTGTTTGTTGAAGTCGTATGAAGACTTTTTGATGAGGACTGTCAGTTGAAGAATGTCTGCAGAAAAATATTCGTTGAAAACTGTTTGTTGAGGACTGTGTTGAAGACTAAATGTTAACGACTGTGTGTTGCAAACTGTTTGTTGATTACTGTATGTTGAAGGTGTGAATTTTGAAAACTGTTTGTTGATTACTGTATGTTGAAGGTGTGAATGTTGAAAACTGTTTGTTGATTACTGTATGTTGAAGGTGTGAATGTTGAAAACTGTTTGTTGATTACTGTAAGTAACAGACTGTGTGATAAAATGCATGTTATAGGTGATGAATATTCGTTGAAAACTGTTTGTTGCAAAGTTTATGCTGAAGAGAGTATGTTGAAGACTGCATGTTGAAGACTGTTTGTTGAATTTTGCATGTTGAATTTTGCATGTTGATGACTGTATGTTAAAGTTGACGATTGTATGTTAAAGTTGACGATTGTATGTTAAAGAGTATATGATTAAAGTGTATAATGAAGACTGTATGTTGAAGAGTGTATGTTGAAGAGTGTATGTTGAAGAGTGTATGTTGAAGACTGTATGTTGGAGACTGTTTGTTGAAGTCGTATGAAGACTTTTTGATGAGGACTGTCAGTTGAAGAGTGTCTGCAGAAAAATATTCGTTGAAAACTGTTTGTTGAGGACTGTGTTGAAGACTAAATGTTAACGACTGTGTGTTGCAAACTGTTTGTTGATTACTGTATGTTGAAGGTGTGAATGTTAAACAATGTTTTTTTATAACTGTATGTTGAAGGTGTGAATTTTAAGACTGTTTGTTGCAGACTGTAAGTAACAGACTGTGTGATAAAATGCATTTTATAGGTGATGAATATTCGTTGAAAACTGTTTTGTTGCAAAGTTTATGCTGAAGAGTGTATGTTGAAGACTGCATGTTGAAGACTGTTTGTTGAATTTTTCATGCTGATGACTGTATGTTAAAGTTGACGCTTGTATGTTTAAGATTATATGATAAAAGTGTATAATGAATATATAAAAAAGAAGATGTGGTATGATTGTCAATGAGACAACTATCCACAAAAGACCAAAATGACACATGACATTAACAACTATAGGTCACAGGTCGGTCTTCAACAATGAGCAAAGCCCATACCGCACAGTAGGCTATAAAAGGCCACGATAAGACAATGTAAAAGAATTCAAACGAGAAAACTAACGACCTTATTTATGTAAAAAAATAAAAGAAAAAAACAAATATGTAACACATAAACACACGACAACCACTGAATTACAGGCTCCTGACTTGGGACAAGCACATACATAAATAATGTGGCGGGGTTAAAAGACTGTAAGTTGAAGACTGTAAGTTGAAGAGTGTAAGTTGAAGAGTGTAAGTTGAAGAGTGTAAGTTGAAGAGTGTATGTTGAAGACTGTATGTTGAAGAGTGTATGTTGAAGACCGTATGTTGAAGAGTGTATGTTGAAGACTGTATGTTGAAGGGTGTATGTTGAAGACTGTATGTTGAAGACTGTATGTTGAAGAGTGTATGTTGAAGAGTGTATGTTGAAGAGTGTATGTTGAAGACTGTATGTTTAAGAGTGTATGTTGATTACTATATCTTAAAGAGTGTATTTTGAAGAGTGCATATATTTTTTGAAGACTGTTTATTGAAAAGTATATATTGAAGACTGTTTGTTGAAGTCGTATGAAGACTTTTTGATGAGGACTGTCAGTTGAAGAATGTCTGCAGAAAAATATTCGTTGAAAACTGTTTGTTGAGGACTGTGTTGAAGACTAAATGTTAACGACTGTGTGTTGCAAACTGTTTGTTGATTACTGTATGTTGAAGGTGTGAATTTTGAAAACTGTTTGTTGATTACTGTATGTTGAAGGTGTGAATGTTGAAAACTGTTTGTTGATTACTGTATGTTGAAGGTGTGAATGTTGAAAACTGTTTGTTGATTACTGTAAGTAACAGACTGTGTGATAAAATGCATGTTATAGGTGATGAATATTCGTTGAAAACTGTTTGTTGCAAAGTTTATGCTGAAGAGAGTATGTTGAAGACTGCATGTTGAAGACTGTTTGTTGAATTTTGCATGTTGAATTTTGCATGTTGATGACTGTATGTTAAAGTTGACGATTGTATGTTAAAGTTGACGATTGTATGTTAAAGAGTATATGATTAAAGTGTATAATGAAGACTGTATGTTGAAGAGTGTATGTTGAAGAGTGTATGTTGAAGAGTGTATGTTGAAGACTGTATGTTGGAGACTGTTTGTTGAAGTCGTATGAAGACTTTTTGATGAGGACTGTCAGTTGAAGAGTGTCTGCAGAAAAATATTCGTTGAAAACTGTTTGTTGAGGACTGTGTTGAAGACTAAATGTTAACGACTGTGTGTTGCAAACTGTTTGTTGATTACTGTATGTTGAAGGTGTGAATGTTAAACAATGTTTTTTTATAACTGTATGTTGAAGGTGTGAATTTTAAGACTGTTTGTTGCAGACTGTAAGTAACAGACTGTGTGATAAAATGCATTTTATAGGTGATGAATATTCGTTGAAAACTGTTTGTTGCAAAGTTTATGCTGAAGAGTGTATGTTGAAGACTGCATGTTGAAGACTGTTTGTTGAATTTTTCATGCTGATGACTGTATGTTAAAGTTGACGCTTGTATGTTTAAGATTATATGATAAAAGTGTATAATGAATATATAAAAAAGAAGATGTGGTATGATTGTCAATGAGACAACTATCCACAAAAGACCAAAATGACACATGACATTAACAACTATAGGTCACAGGTCGGTCTTCAACAATGAGCAAAGCCCATACCGCACAGTAGGCTATAAAAGGCCACGATAAGACAATGTAAAAGAATTCAAACGAGAAAACTAACGACCTTATTTATGTAAAAAAATAAAAGAAAAAAACAAATATGTAACACATAAACACACGACAACCACTGAATTACAGGCTCCTGACTTGGGACAAGCACATACATAAATAATGTGGCGGGTTAAAAGACTGTAAGTTGAAGACTGTAAGTTGAAGAGTGTAAGTTGAAGAGTGTAAGTTGAAGACTGTAAGTTGAAGAGTGTAAGTTGAAGAGTGTAAGTTGAAGAGTGTAAGTTGAAGAGTGTAAGTTGAAGAGTTTAAGTTGAAATCTGTAAGTTGAAGAGTGTAAGTTGAAGAGTGTAAGTTGAAGAGTGTAAGTTGAAGACTGTAAGTTGAAGAGTGTAAGTTGAAGAGTGTAAGTTGAAGAGTGTGAGTTGAAATCTGTATGTTAACGACTGCATGTTGAAGATTGTATGGTGAAAATGCATGTTTAAGATTGTGTTTTGAAGAGTGTTTGTTAAAGAGTGTATGTTGGAGAGTGTATGTTGAAGAGTGTATGCTGAATACTGCGTAATGACGACTGTCTCTTGAAGATTGTATATGTTACCGACTGTATGTTGTAGAGTGTTTAGTGAAGATTGCATTTTGAAGACTGCATGTTGAATAGTTTATAATGAAGACAGTATATCGAAGAGTGTATGGTGTAGACTGCATGTTAAAGACTGCATGTTGAAGACTGCATGTTGAAGACTGTATGTAAAATACTGCATGTTGAAGACAGCATGAAGAAGACTGCATGAAGAAGACTGTATGTTGAGAACTGAAGAATGAATACTGTATGATGAAGACTGTATGTTGAATATAAAAAAAAGATATGGGATGATTGCCAATGAGACAACTCTCTACAAGAGACCAAACGACACAGACAATAACAACTATAGGTCACCATATAGCTTTCAACAATGAGGAAAGCCCATAGTATATTTAAAACTGGATGATGAAGCCTGTATATTGTTCTGCCAAACATTTTTTGAGGAAAACAAAATAAAAAGAAGGAATGAAAACTTTTTATTTTACAGATGCCACAGAGCTGATGAAAGGCGGAAAGTTTTTCCTTTAAAATAAAGACAGAAACAGCACCACGATATGAACGGTTTTAAAAGCTTTACGGCAACCTCATAGTTATAATTTTATTAATTTTGATATTTTAGAAAAGTCCATAGAAATTTGTGATACAAATGCTGTATATTTGTTTATTTCATATCGGTTGATAATAAGCTTCTCTCATTGGATAAAAATGGGTCACATGCTATTCCTTATTCTTCCGTAATCAATTTCATTGGTCATTAACAGAAGAAAACGGACCAGAAAACCGGTCGTTAATGGATTTTTACATGATAATGACCGATGGGGCGTGGTTTCAGTCTGTTAATGACCGTTGGGGCGTGGTTTCTCTGTTAATGACCGATGGGCGTGGTTTCTCTGTTTGGAGATATGTTCTTTTAATAAAACTTTTTCCCGTTCTTAATATTATATTTGAGTTGTTGAATTGCTTGCCATATGATTTGGTAAATTATAAAGAACTTGATTTAGTATACATATACTAAAAAATTGAACTAAAATGAATAGCAGTATTACTACGACTGATCTTTACTTTTTGCCATAGAAATCGTACAACTACTCGAGTTTGCTTTGGACATTTTGATTTTTTTAGAATTTTCAAAAATATGGTTCCTCAATGAAATAAACATAATAGTTCTTGAATAACTGGTCATTATCGTGATATGTGGACTGCCCGTACGACAGTGGTATTGACTGTGACAGCAATAATGACCTCGCCTTCGGCTCAGTCATTATCACTTTCTTAGTCAATACCACTGTCCTGTGGGCAGTCCATATATCACGATAATGACCAGTTATTAAAGAACTATTATGTAATTTCATTATATTTCTTAGTATCTTGCACATGGAGTATCTTGTAAATATGTGTTTTCAACAACTTGCAAAAATAACATCAACGGGGGGGGAAATCTGGATAAGGGGTTCATGTCGACAAAAAATATCTATTCAGTTTACAGACAGCTGTATCCCTATTTTGTCATAATTTACCTATCATGTCTGTTTGTTTGTTTTTCATTTTTTGCAGTAAAGTGGAAGTTTATGCGACTGTCACATAAGTGAGTGGTTAAACAAGCTTTTCGACCAGGATTCATCTACCATTTCCTACTCCAGGGAATGCCAATACTATATCGAAAATATGACATTTGTTTTTTGTTCGTTTGTTCGGACTTTTGATTTTGAATTTGGTGGTGGAATTTTGGAAATAAATTTTACCGCGAGTTTCTGTTGTTTTACTTTAAATGAACATCTAACACTTTCCAACCCTGAACGAGTTCTTATTTCTTGCATGATTTGTTTCATGGTAACCAAATTGTCTGTATGGGTTTTGGATTGGTCGTTTACGCATTTGCTGCTTATTATTCCCGCAAAATTATGGATACTTTTCATTACAGCTTTTCATGGTCGGACTTTTGTTACAGTGTTCAGAAATGTAGATGTTTTAACTGATGGTTTATGAATGTGTTTTTACTTGGAAAAAAAATAATGTTTACTTTCAATTAATCAAACTGTTAGCATCATCGTCAAGTTTGCGTATACATTTCGTTTTGATAGTTTTAGTTTCGTATTTTCTACCTTGATGTTGTTTGTCAACATATACTGGGAGAATTGTTAGTATGGGTTTGCATCTTTTTATCAAACTTTCCGTCTCAAAATGCAGCTGCCCTTCTCGTTCTATTAAGTATAGAGTTGTAAACTTATTCTGATATGACCACAACTTCTGTCTCTAAGATGTAATTAAACTGGTGGTTTACGTTACATTGATGACAAGTAATGACACGTTATATTAACCTTACTGTTAATTTGTATGATGAAATATACAACAGGTTTGAAACTTGATTTTGATCAACCTTTCATAAAGACATATTATGTTGTGTGGGTACATGTAGATGATAAGTGTTGTCAACACCTTATTCCTTTTTCTACCAAATGATGAAATTTACATACGAAAACGGTTTCCATTGAGACTGATCGATGTAGCATTTGTATTTATAGACCCATTTTGGTTTCTTTTTTCTTATTTTTATCAATGAGTCAACAGAATATCCATGTCTTCAAATACACGAAAAATGTCTGTAACATGTAAGAAACAGGCGTTTTTCATTCCTTTAATGTGTTTGGCTTGATTTTGCCATTATTTCTAATTTCCCTTGGAGTTCATTTTCAATACCTGGTATATAATATTTGACCGAAACGATAAGTACTTATAATTTAGATTTTAAATTGAACATTAAAGCTAAATATGTTTCAGGCCTTTGGATAAGGGGAGGAATTTGTTCAGCAATGTTCAGGTGATCATGAAATACGTCAGTAGCCACAATATATACACGTATGAATTTGGAACTAGCACAGGAACATCAATCTTCCCCTTACATGCAAGTACAGGGCTCCTAATTAAAAGTTACTTTCCTTTATCTGCCTTGTGTGAATAAACCCCAACTTAGAGAAAAACATATTATTGCACTGTTATCCTTACATATAAATTTGGAACCAGCACATGTGCAAGTAAAATTCTAATTGAAGTCGTCAGTTAAGAATTCAGGCAATACGAGTAAATCTATCACGTTATATGTCAACAATTAAAAAATAATTGTTCTGTTTTAAGGCAGATGTTTCAATATATGAAAAGTTAGTGTCAAAAGACCTCTTGAACTAAAGACTAAAAGTAGACAATTATGATTGCATTCACTCACGTCATTAGACTGTGGTTTTATTCATTTTTGTATAATTCAATATGTGTCTGAAAAAGATGAAAGAAGACAAATATAAGAAAATTTGGTTTTTGTAATCAAATTTAAACATTATAATTATGATATTGAATATTATTAAACTTATCCAGAAATTAATACCTTTGGTGTTGAAGAAACACATATTTTTGCCAAGTTGTATTTTAAACATTTGGATTTTAATACATCACTAGTATTGTTTACATCATTGATAAATTTAGTGGTTTTTTACTTGTTTGAGTGTTAGTCTCACTGACACTGAATTGAACTAGGGATACATTTTTGCCTCTTTTAAATTTTAGAGCAACGCAGATATGGAAGGTTGGTTAAATAATTAAACTCAAAGACAACATATTGCATCCATAATTCTTTGTCATATTTATCAACATGTCAGTGTTCATGTAGTATTTGTCTTAAAATTAATAAAATGATAACGTGCTTCTGTCGCCAATACCTACAATTATAAACGCATAGAGGTTTTTCATTTACTGTAAGTTATTAAAAGATGGATGAAAGATACCAGAGGTAGAGTCAAACTCACAGATTAAAAAATAAAAAGACAACGCTATTGCTAAAAATAAAAAGACAACCAGACAAATAATAGTTCAGAAGATACAACATAGAAAATTAAATATTAAGCAACACGAACCCCACCAAAAACTGGGTGTATTTAAAAGTACGAACTATGAATGCTCTATGTTCCAATTACAATTGACTGTAACAATATAAACGAGTAAATCTGTAATGTTGAGTATAAGGTATCATTTATTTATGTCAATCTCAATTCATATCATATTTTAGAATAACATTCAAATAAAAACCTTCATATTATCTCATAAAAAATATAATCCTTGTCTAATAAAATCAGTGTACTGAAGTTTCTCGTACTCTTCTTACAGGTAAATCATGGCGATGTTTCCTGTCTTTCGTAGTAACACTTTTTACTTCTGGGTATATCTTCATTTGTTTACAGTCAGCCTATGCGTTGTTGGTATACGTCGAATTAGATTGGCTTTCATGTTTGTTGCAAACATGCGTTGAGTTGCATTACGTTATTTCTGATTAGAAAACGGTGTAACGAAGCACCTCAGAAGAAATCGGCAATGTTGTCCATGATAATGCTGTCATAGGTTTCACAAAGTAGCATCTTAACTCGAAACAGTTTATGTTGTTCACAATAGTCAACAGCCGTTCTTCCTGACGAGTCCTTGTTCATAATATACGCACTTTTGTTCAATAAAAACTGTACAAAATTAAGAATTTCTTTTTCTTTCGCCTTTGACCGACATGCGGTAATAAGTAGAGTAGACTTTGAAGAGTTTTTAAAGTTAACATCTGTATATTCCTTCAGCTGTAGTTGGATTTCTGTTTGTGCATTTGAGTTAGTGTCCTGCTTTATATAGTTATAATCAGGAGATGTTATCCAATGATATTCTCTCGTAAAATCCTACAAAGGTTTTCCATTCGTCACATTTTGAAGTATGAAATCAATAATTTTATTTTAAAATCAAAACAAACTGTGATGCATACAACTATTGTATATCTCTAAACTATGAATTGCAAATCATTTGTTAGGTTAAGACACATTTATGACCCAATGTTATTTTTTTTAATTTGTTTTTTGTGGGTTAGCTGCTTCAAATGTACTAATGAAATATGAAAGATCCATAAAATCAAGACATAAAAATAAATAAGACAATATTATAATGTTGACGTCATAATATGCGTATTTTGCACAGAAATATGAAAGAACTGCTGAGTTCATGCTTTTTTTTTTGTCTATTTGTCAACTAAAAAACAAAATTTCACAAAAGTTTTGTAATAATAATGCCACCTCATATGAAGTTGTTATTTCTGTTTGAAAATATTTCTTTCCAAAATATTATCAAAACATGATTAAAAAACATCAACACAATACAAAAACAATAGAACCCCAATATTTCAAAGAACATTTCTATTTTGTAATGGATTTAGACAAGGTTATTCGTCGAATGGGAACTACGGTGTTTAGTCCAATCTTCTTAAACACGTAATTGTGCACATGGAATTTAATTTAAGATTATGAACGCGAACATTTCAGTGTACTTTGATATAATGGACAACATCTGTATATTCTAAAATCCTGGATAATCATAGGTCTGTTCTATGTTCCTTTGGAATTTCAACCAAAGATGAAGAACTGGATCTTCCATCACTGTATTGGATACCTAAAGTGTCATAAAGGTACATAAGTGTCATTTAAAACAACGATATATTGCTGGGTCTTCCAAGTGCTCCATGAAACCTCTTTCTAAATTATTAACATCTATTTTATCAGCAATCAAAGACGGGCTTCAAAGTTATTGTGAAACTGCCTATTCTAGAGGTGGCGTGAATCAGATGTGGATACTTAAAAATTCCAAAGATCTATTAGAGTACATACAATCTAACTCTCTTTCATCTTGTAACAGTATTAAAACATTTGACTTTTTACACAACATGCACAAGTATTCCACATTCCAAACTAAAAGACAAATTGAAAGAGTTGGTATTGCTTTGCTTCATAAAAAAGAATTGCCAACGTAGATACAAGTATCTTGTCTTAGGGAGGAATAAATCCTACTCTTATTCAAATAAAAAATTCTCTGAAACTGATATTATCGAGATGCCTAATTTTTTGATTAACATATAGTTTAAATGTATGTCAATCAAGTCTAAAACCCTTCAATTCGTTTATAACATCCATTGTCATCTCTGCCATAGAGTTTCCATATCGGTCAACAAATCTAAAACTTTCAATAGCAGGATTCGAAATCGTTTCTGTAAAAAAGAGGCAATATTCTATCCAAACACGTATTGTAGTAACCATAAGAAAATCTAGTCAGGTATAAACTTCATTAATAGATGATAACCATATGTTCATTTATGTAGTTGATTAAGGTTTATGTCACTTATGTCATACACAGAAATCCTAGAATATCTTTCTTTGTCGATGAATAATAGTGATTATTTTTTATTATCATAGGTTTGTTTTTTGCAGATTGATAGCGTTTTGAACACCACTGAATTTATTTTAAACATAAATATGTAATGAGTTTGAGCCTTTTATGTTGCCTGTACTTTTGAGTATTCCTCGGAGTTTTATTGTTTGGATATTTGTAAGACATTTTCAACATTGACGTGCTTTTATGTTCATTTTTTTACATAAATGAGACCGTTAGTTTTCTCGTTTGAATTGTTTTACATTGTCTTATCGGGGCCTTTTATAGCTGACTATGCGGTAAGGGCTTTCCTCATTGTTGAAGGCCGTACGGTGACCTATAGTTGTTAATGTTTGTGTCATTTTGGTCTTTTGTGAATAGTTGTCTCATTGGCAATCATACCATATCTTCTTTTGTATATTTCATGTGTAATTAACATCCATCGTCAACTTTGTCACAGAGTTTCTATATCGCTCAACCAAGTCTAAAAAACGTTCAATAACATGATTCGAGATTAAACATACTAGTTCTTAATAATATTATCATTTTTGTCAAATAGCAATTTACTTATTTAAAAACGTGTAGTTACCATAAGTATCATAAGCTCGTGTAAATCTAGTAATTAGGAATATAGAATTCATAAAATGGCATAGGAAATGATCCCATTATCAATGATTATGTGAAGTTTCTGAAGATTAATTAGTTTTTCATTCAACCCTTATTTTTGTGTTAACGGAGCAAATAAGATGAAAAAGATCAAATTCAACTAACTTAAGACTTAATTCTCCGTAATAAGAAATACTCATACACGAAATTCTAGGAATATCGTTCTTTGTCTATATTTTGTCAGACATATACTGGTGCGTACACTGATGATAACAAGTGAAGAAGTTATAATTCGGAGCTTGAAATTGTAAATGTAGTACCCAAGCTAAATTATTTAATGACGTTCTTCTTTCGCTTTAAACACCAAAGCCATTTTCTAATTCCAATAAAACATGGGCTACACGTGATTGACGTCACAATTTAAATAGCAAGGTCAGTAGATTTTTTAACGACGCCGGAGATCAAAAAGGACATTTTTGTTAATGTTGCTCTCTAGTAAATTAAACAAAATTAGCCTAAAAGTAAGTTCAAATGTATATATTATCAATAAAGTTTTTTTCCATTACATTTGTGGTTAACCAAATCGAAATGGCTTCCTTTCAAGCGTGTAATAGGTCTGTTTCGAAGTGCGAAAGATCTTTAGTTTCCTATCAGACACAATTCTTTAATGCCATGCTCTATTCGTTAACATTTAATACCGCGCTAACGCTCGTTATTAAGATATTGACAAATACCATGCCTGCCAATCTAAGAACGAGCCTAGACATGACATGAAAAAACTTTTTCTTAACTGATAAATAAACAGGTTAATATAAAATGGACAAATGTCACTTGTTGTGTCTAAAAGATGCTATCAACATGTCATTGCTTGACCTAAATGATTATATAAAAAGCAAAATTACAAATATACCGAACTCCTTTGAAAATCGAAAATGAACGGTCCCTAATCCAATGGCAAAAATCAAAGCTTCAAACATATCAATCACATGGACAACAATTTTCATGTTCCTCACTTGGTACAGGCATTTTCTTTATAGTGTTTTACCCAAAACAAATAAGTCTACACGCAATTAAAATTTGTTTTTGGAAAAGTATGAATTATTCGAAATACCAATGACTTTCTTATCTCAGGCAAGGATCACCTTAGCCGTATTGGGCACAACTTTTTGAAATTTTGGGTCATCAATGCTATATAATTTTGTGCTCGTTTTGCCTTCCAAATATTTTGATCTGACACTTGACAAAGTGTAAAGTTCTAATGCAAACATTGAGAAATAAACAAACTGTCCAACATACTTTACGCATCTGGTGCAAGAAAATTGGTACCGTTAATTTTATTACGCTCTAAAGGGTGTTTCTTGGTAAATATTTGATACATTTTTATTTCCGAATACAATTGGCCTAAAGTAGCCATTTCATACTTCGAAATATGCATTTGAATGTCCCTTTGGTATCTGTAACACTCAAATTTCAATCATGTTGTTCTCTATCAATGTTTATAGTTAACAGCGGTTTCTTTAAACGTCTTAACCAGTTTCAGTCATATCTGCGAGACGAAAGTCGATGTTCTATCTCAATGATTTATCAAATGGCAATAATGAATGTTATAGAATAAGTAACACATTGCAGCCATCAGACTTAAGATACATTTAGCTGAAGAAAAAAATGCAATAGTAGTATATACCGGTTTTCAAAAGTCATTTATCGATTGAGAGAAAAGAAATCAGGGTTACAAATAAAACTGAGGGAAACATATCAACTATAAGAAGAAAAACAGGGACACTGGAGTTCAATAAAAACAGACGTCAACCCACATCAAAACGAACTATTTGATTTTAACTACTATCTTCCGACTTGGAACACTACATTTTAAGAATTAAAAATCCAATCAAAGAGATCCACACAGCAGAATTAAGCCAGGAGTATCTTCTGGTTCATTCTGGTTCATCTGTCAAGGAACATAATTTTGAACTTTAACAGCAGCAATGCTCCAAATATACAATGTTTTATTGTGAACAAACACATGACTTTTTACATGAAGATTTTCCCTTACATGAAAACACAAGCTCCTGCAAGATTTCTGCTGACATATGCCCTTTAAAATACCCGGGGTTTAATTAATCATTTAACTCTCATCAACAGTATACTAAACATGACGGAATAGGGGTTTAACAATGTGTAATGCGGTTCAAATTTCAGTTTGAAACGAAATACATAAAATATGCTGTTTCAGTGGCGCTTTACAGAGAGGTTAACTGACTAAACTTACATCTTTACTGGTGGCAAGCTTGAGTGCATAGTATAAGTAAATATATCATGATGTAATGATTTAAAGAGATTTTTCTGCTCATAAAGCTTTGAAATTAATGTTCATGCCCAAACAAGGGCTTCATCTTTGTCAATATTACCGAAGCTCTGCAAACCACTGTCTTTCAAAATCTTGTAGACAGCTTGTTTACTTACTACAAACACAGACGGAGTAATGTCGCATCCGGTAAATGCGTTTATAGCAGGCAAATTGTTGAGGAAAGACAGGTACATAGATGGTGAATGGGTAACAATCTTCCTCCTTCCTTTACAATGCTTATGTTCCCTATCTGCACCCACAACTCGCTAGTATGTGACATGTTTGTAGTATTCACTAAGGTCCGCATAATTTTTCTTTTCCCATTTCTTTAATCTTCGTGTTAAAGTTTTAGGCAGGGAGAATCATACGAATATCGGCCTCATATTGAGTGCTAAACAAGTGACAAGAGTCATTAACAGTGTTGGTATACATAACTTTCAC
>CM034352.1:11310835-11339792 GCA_019925275.1 Mytilus edulis
TTTTCTTAGCCGTATGTGGCACAACTTTTTAGAATTTTGGATCCTCAATGCTCTTCAACTTTGTAATGGTTTGGCTCTATAAATATTTTGATATGAGCGTCACTGATGAGTCTTATGTAGACGAAACGCGCGTCTGGCGTACTAAATTATAATCATGGTACCTTTGATAACTATTAACAGGAAAATGTCAGTTTAAGTATGGATTAATATTAGACACCATTAAAAGATATAGTAAGGTTAGATTTTCGTTCAAATTATGTTTATGTACATATATTCATTTGAAAAAAAAATAACAAAATAGATATACTAGTATACAAAAATGTAAAAGGTCGATGAAAACAAAATTTATTTCAGAAATCGATGAAATGAAACCAACTAATACATCGGTTTTGTTGTGGCATGAGTACCAGTGTGACAACTCTCCCTCCAAGGAACACTTTATAAAGTAAACCATTATAGGTCAATGTATGGCCTTCAACACGGAGCCTTGGCTCTCACCGAACATCAAGCTATAACGGGCCCCAAAAATTATTTATGTAAAACCATTCAAACGGAAAACCTACGCTCTAATCTATATAAATACGAGAAACGAGAAACGCGTATGAACTACATAAACAGACGACAACTTCTGTACATCAGATTTCTGACTTAGGACAGGTGCAAACATTTGCAATTTATTTTGTTCACTGATTGTTTTCAGTACAATGGAAGTTCATTCGAATGATACAAGTAAAGGGTTTAGCAAGCTATAAATTTAGGTTGAATCCATCATTTGTTACACCATAACATGTCTATACCAAGTCAGGAATATGGCATTTGTTTTCCATTCGTTTGTTCAACTGGACACTTTGTCAGAATGGGTCAAAACAATCAGGTCTCTGATAAAACGTCGCATTCATAAGTTGAAAAACTGTGTGAATGATCGACCTAAGTCCATTTTCAGTGACAAAGAGGCTGTGAAATGTCTATCATCTCTTCAAGATAAGTATGTTGTTGTGCCTGCGGACAAAGCTTCAAATAATATTGTCTTTGTATGTAAATCGTATTACTACGAGTGTCTTATAAAAGAATTAGGAATAAATGAACACTCAGGTAATCCCACATACAAAAACATATCATTTGACAAGGATGAGATTTTGACGAATCATAAGTCCTTCATGGCTTCTATGAACATTGCATTGAACAACAAATCGGAGGACTTACCTTGTTTGTATTGGATACCTAAACTTCACAAAATTCCGTACAAACAACGGTACATTGCCGGCTCATCTGCTTGTTCTACTAAAGAATTGTCCATTAGATTGACTAAAATTCTGTCCGCAGTTAAAGAGGGTCTTCAGATATACTGTGAAACTGTTTACTCACGTAGTGGTATTAACCATATGTGGATTCTGAAAAACTCTAAAGAACTTCTGGATAATTTTAAATCTCGGTCTTTTTCTGAAATTAGTTCTATTAAAACTTTTGATTTTTCAACCTTGTATACAACCATTCCCCATGTGAAATTGAAAACCCGTCTAAAAGAAATAATTCACAATGCTTTTCATCATAAAAATGGTAGCATACGCTATAAATTTATCACTTTGGGATACCACAAGGCATATTTTGTTAATAAGGAACAAAAGGGTAAAACATACTACACAGAGGAACAAGTGATCAGTATGCTGGAGTTTCTTATTGACAACATATTTGTTGAATTTGGAGGTAGACTTTTTCAACAAATTGTCGGCATTCCTATGGGAACGAACTGTGCGCCTCTCCTTGCCGACCTCTTCTTATTTTCATATGAATCGGAGTTCCTTCAGACACTTGTCAAAAACAAGAAGATCAAAGAAGCCAGGTTATTTAATTTCACTTTCAGATATATTGATGATGTTCTTTCCATTAACAATCCGAACTTTTCTGATTGGATTCCATTAATATACCCACCAGAACTAGAAATTAAAGAGACCACAGACACGGCTTCCTCTGCCTCATTTTTAGACTTATACCTCGAATTTGACATACACAGTCATCTCAGTACCAGAATCTATGACAAACGAGACGATTTTAATTTTGAAATTATCAATTTCCCCCACCTTAGTAGTAATATACCAACTTCACCTGCATATGGAATATACATTTTCCAACTTATTAGGTATTCAAGAGCTTGCAGCTCCTATTCAGACTTTGTAAAACGTCACCAGTGTCTGAGCAGAAAATTGATGAACCAGGGATATGTCAAAGAACGTCTCGTCCTTTTTCTAAAAAAGTTCATCGGAAGATACCCAGAACTTGTTGATAAATATTCCGTATCAACTTCACAAATAATACAAGATGGTCTTGAAGTATAGTTTTTGCGTACTGACGTTTGTTATCATCTTAATTACGTATTATAGTATTCTTTTATATGTCTTTTTTAGATATTCATTTGAAGTGGCTCTGTGGTTATGTAAAACCACATACTTTGAACGGCAAAATTATTTCATTTATTGATATTACTTTTACTTAAGGATCTTGACATACTATGAATGACAAAACTATTTTATTCAATAAGACTACTTTTTCTGTTTAGTCTGTTTTTTATGATATACATTTGACGTGAAACTGTACTTATGTATCCCGTCATACTTTGAACCACACCATTGTTTTATTTATTATTATTACTTTTACTGTTAAATCTGGTTTTTGTTATATCTACTTTACGTGAGTCTGCATTTATGTATGCCGTCATACGACAAAATTATTTTTATGTCTACCTGTGCGAATTTCAAACGCGCAATTTTACACCAGTAATGAAAACCTTCTATCATTTATGGGTAGACTTTACATAGATAAATTCAGCCGTATTTGACGTGAAACTGTACTTATGTATCCCGTCATACTTTTAACCACACCATTATTTTATTTATTATTTTTACTGTAAGTCTGTTTTTTGTTATATCTACTTTACGTGAGTCTGCATTTATGTATGCCGTCATACGACAAAATTATTTTTATGTCTACCTGTGCGAATTTCAAACGCGCAATTTTACACCAGTAATGAAAACCTTCTTTCATTTATGGGTAGACTTTACATAGATAAATTCAGCCGTATAGAAAAAGCAAAATGAGAATGTTGAATTTGATGTATGCCTTTTTGTGCTACTTTGTTACATTTGTTGTTTATGTAGTGATATTAAGATGATAACACAATATTGACTGTTGTACCCCTATTTTTGACATTTTAACTCTTTGAGTATGTTTGTTTTGTTCATGCATCGTTGAAAATGTAATGGAATTTGATGCGACTGTCATACAAGTGAGAGGTTTAGCTAGCTATAAAACCAGGTTCAATCCACCATTTTCTACATTAGAAAATGCCTGTACCAAGTCAGGAATATGACAGTTGTTATCCATTCGTTTGATGTGCTTGGACTTTTGATTTTGCATTTTGATTTTTGATTTTCCTTTTTGAATTTTCCTCGGAGTTCAGTATTTTGGTGTTTTTACTTTTTGCAGTGTTTGGGCTTTTGATTTCGAACTTTAGTGGTGGACACTCGGATTTGAATTTTCCTGCAAGTTTCTGTGGTTTTATTTTCTACATACATCTAACACATTCGATCACCTTGCAAGTTATGTTTAATGATAATGAAATGTCTGCGAGGGTTTCCTTGTTATCGTTCACGCATTCGCAGCTTATAATTTGTGGATAATTGTCGATATTTTTTTTTACAATTTTTGATGGTCGGACTTGTTAGAGTGAATACTTAGTCTAATGGTTTATGAATTCTACATCTTTTTTATGAAATATTCTATTAGGTAAATAATGATCAACTGATATCTAATTGCGTCTTTTGTCTCTATTCTACTTACATACTTACATGATTAACAGGTAATAAAATGTTATATTTTAAGCTTAGTGTTAATTTGTATGTGGAAAAATGCAACATGTTTGAAATTTGATTTTGATATAACAATTGATAGTTATATAAAGGCATATTCCTTTTTCACTTTCGATCTTTTATATCTGGGCATTATGTATTCGGTTTTAGTTTTCTGTAATTAGTTAATACTTCAGTTTCTTTATGTATATCTCTTTCATATTCATTTGATAAAATTTACTGTTTGCAATAGCATGAATTGTTCTATATAATAAGAATGTTCTTATCCCGGGCATAAAAACAATGCCGTAGTTGGCGAAACCTTTTCAACTTTTGATCTTCAGTGCTGTACAACTTTGTACTTTTTTTCACTTTCGATCTTTTATATCTGGGCGTCACTGGTGAGTCTTGTGTGGACAAAGCGCGTTTTTGGCGTATTGAATTTTAAACCTGATGCTTTTTGTTATCTATTAATCATGTTTTTCTTTGTCTAATATGTTCTCCTATTTATTTGTATTGTAGTCCTGTAATATTATGTTGTCATTTCAATGTTATATTTAACTTTGCCATTAAAGTGCGAGGTTTGGCATGCCACAAAACCAGGTTCAACCCACCACTTTTATTCCCCTTTAAAAGTGTCCTGTACCAAGTCAGGAAGATGCCATTGTTATATTATTGTTCGTTTCTGTGTGTGTTGCATTTTAACGTTGAGTCGTTTGTGTTTTCTCTTATTTTTGAGATATTGAGATAAGACGTGGCATGGTACTTGTCTATCCCAAATTCATGTATTTGGTTTTCATGTTATATTTGTTATTCTCGTGGTGTTTTGTCTGATGCTTGGTCCGTTTCTGTGTGTGTTGCGTTTCGGTGTTGTGTCGTTGTTCTCCTCTTATATTTAATGCGTTTCCCTCGGTTTTAGTTTCTTACCCCGATTTTGTTTTTTGTCCATAGATTTATGAGTTTCGAACAGCGGTATACTACTGTTGCCTTTATATATTATGTTGTGTGGGTACATGTAGATGAATTGTCGACACCTAACTCCTTTGGTTAGCAGTTGATGAAATGTGATTTACTCACAAAAACGATTGTCATTGAGGTATATCGATGTAGCATGTGTATTTATAAACCCATTTAGTTTTTTATTCTTATTTGTATCAATGAGCCAAAAATATATTCTTGTTTTCAATTACCCGAAAAGTCTGTAACAAGTAAGGAATATGACAGTTGTTTTCAAATCGTTTAATGTGTTTGAGTCACAGTATAAATGTGAGTATTTGGAACATACGCGTATGGTCTGGACCATATGGGCATATACTCATATGGTCCGACCGTACGCGTATGGTCGGGGTAACCAACACGTTTACTTTAAATAATTTAAAACTCTTCATAAGGTATGACCCTTCTAGTTGTTAAGCTATTAAAAATGTCATGTTATTATATTTTGATAATACAAAAGATTAACTAAATAAAAATAAGCATTTTCACACAGTTTATTTTACTCCCTATTTGTAAGTATAAGAAGAAGATGTCAAAAATCAAATGCACAAATTGTTAAGGAAGTTTTGTTACTTTACGTATATCGAGTCTAGTGATTTACCACGTTTATTGTGTAAAGTAAATGACATCACCGACAAGGACCATAGTTTATTCACTTTCATCTGTGAATGTGGTGTACTGCAGCTATGTTGCGATAGTGGAAATCTAAAGCTTCTTGAAAACACCGTAGACCCATTGGAATGGCCCGAGGCCTCGAATTCCCAAAACGCATTACATGCAAGAATAAATTTACCGATGAAACTAAGATCAACTGACTGTGGCATTTATATTTAATATTTATTAAACCTTTAAAATGTAAAAAATGGTCCACATACTCCTATGGTCCGGAACATATACACGTTTGAATTTGGAACTAGCACAGGAACATCAATCTTACACTTACATGCAAGTAAAGGGCTCTAAATAAAAAAAATGCTTTCCTCGATCTGCCTTGTGTGAACAAAACCCAACTTAGAGAGAAAAAAATGTAATTGCACTGTTTTCCTTACATATATGTTTGGAACTAGCACACGTTGGTGAAGTAAAATTCGAATTGAAGTCGTCAATTAAGAATTCGGTCAACACGAGTAAATCTATCACGTTATATGTCAACAATCTAAAAGCAAGTGTTCTGTTTTAAGGCAGATGTTTCAATATATGAAAGGATAATGTCAAAAGATCTCTTAAACTAAAGACTAAAAGTAGACAATAATGATTGCATTTACTAACGTCATTAGACGGTGATTCAATATATAGAATTGAGAATGGAAATGGGGAATGTGTCAAAGAGACAACAACCCGACCAAATAAAAAAACAACAGCAGAAGGTCACCAACAGGTCTTCAATGTAGCGAGAAATTCCCGCACCCGGAGGCGTCCTTCAGCTGGCCCCTAAACAAATATATACTAGTTCAGTGATAATGAACGCCATACTAATTTCCAAATTGTACACAAGAAACTAAAATTAAAATAATACAAGACTAACAAAGGCCAGAGGCTCCTGACTTGGGACAGGCGCAAAAATGCGGCGGGGTTAAACATGTTTGTGAGATCTCAACCCTCCCCCTATACCTCTAACCAATGTAGAAAAGTAAACGCATAACAATACGCACATTAAAGTTCAGTTCAAGAGAAGTCCGAGTCTGATGTCAATATATGTCTGAAAAAGAATGAATCAAGACAAATATAAGAATTTTTTGTTTTTTAATTAAATTTAAACATTATAATCATGATATTGAATATTGTTAAAATTATACCGAAATTAATATCGTTTTATAAAAATGATATTCGTCAAGTCTTATTGATAAACAAATTAACAGTTGTTAACTTTTATCACAAGTAGTTATCATTTTTACATCATTGATAGGTTTAGTGTTTTTATAATTGTTTGAGTTAGAGTCTGTCTCACTGAAATTGAAGTGTACTAGGGATACATTTTTGTCTCTTTTAACTTTTAGAGCAACACTGACAAGGAGGGTTGGTTGAACTTAAAGACAAGATATTGCATCCATAATACTTTTTCGTATTAATCAACTTATCAGTGCCTGCACATGGGGTATTAGTCTTCCAATTTATGAAGTGTGTACATGCTTGTATAGCCAATCAATCATTTACGCATAGTGGATAACTTTGTTGGCTTACATGGACAAGCGGTAAAAAAAATGACCATGGATATTTGGATATAAAGTAGATGTGGTATGAGTACTAATGAGACTACTCTCTATCCAAGTCACAATTTATAAAATTAAACTATTATAGATCAAGATACGGTCTTCAACATGGAGCCTTGGCTCACACCGAACAGCATGCTATGATGGGCTCCAAAACATTACTAATGTAAAACTATTCAAACAGGAAATATTTATTTAATTATCACAATTCTAATCATTTTCAGTGTGAGTGTTTTGTTCCCTTAATGAACGTATTCGTGAATATTTTTCCTTCCATGTCTGGGCATGTTTCAGGTGTTAAAAATATGTTTACGTTCGGAAAGGTTTTGAATTTGTTTGGATTTTCAGTATGTTTGATTTTTTGGTAAATTGAATAACCACCTGGGTTAGACTTAATAAAACAACAGTAGTATACCACTGTTCAAGTCATAAATCAAGTAAAGGAAAACAAAGCAGGGTCACAAACCAAAACCGATGGAAACACATCAACTATGAGACGAAATCATACGCAAAACGACGGGTGTCCCATATTAATTATCATCTGCTTCCCCTTCCGTAATACTTGAGTTCACTGAAGTTTTTTGGGGGAGCTTCTTTTTTGTTCGGTCTTTAGTTTTCGATGTGTTTATGCTGTTTGTTTGGTTTTTTTTTTTTCTTTTAAAGCCATGTCGTTGTTAATTTGGTTTTTATTTTTACTTTTTGACTGTCCTTTTGGTATCTTTCGCTTCTCTATTTTCAAAATGATCCAAAAAAGCTTTACACAAAATTAAAAGCAATAAAACATAGGTATTTATCATGTTGTGTATAGTAAATTTAATTTTGTTTGTTAATTTTTTTTATAGATTTGATGTGTAACGTAAAAGAGATGATATGCGTATTCTTCTACCGCAAATGTGCCGACTAAAATGCAGTTGACGTTCTCATCCTATTAAAGTTATAATTGTCATCTGATATCTAAGATATGACAACGATTTTCTTCTCTCATACTTGATAAATAATGATAACTTAAGTTACAATGATGACAAGTAGTTGAACTTCATATTGAAGTTGTGCTAATTTGTATAACATGTAATATAGAGAACAGCGTGTTTGAAGTTTGATTCTAAAAAAAAACATTCGAAATGACAAATCGCATCTGAAAATTATCGCATGTGATTTTTAGTAATAAAATAAACTGCATTAGGTATTCATTGAAGTAAGTTAATTTAAGTAGTACGAACTAAGAATGCACTATATATCAATACATATGATATTGTTAAAATTAACTATAACAATAAAACTTAAGTATAGTAATATTGAGTATGAAGTTTTATTATTTATGTTAGTAAAATATCATTTTACATATATAGAATCAATGTTAATTCTTTTTCAATTTTACAATAACATTCAAATAAAAACCTGCATAATATCTCATACATATAGATTATCATAGTTCGATCCAGTCAGTATACTGAAGTCCCTCGTACTATTGATGTAAGTAAATCATGGCGATGTTTCTCGTCTTTAGCGGTAACGCTTTTTACTTCTGGGTCTACCTTCATTTGTTTTCATTCAGACTAAGCGTTGTTGATATACGTCTAATTAGTTTCACTTTCATGTTTATTGCAAACAATCCTTGAGTTGCGTTACGTTATTACCGATTAGCAAACGGTGTAACGAAGCGCCGTCAGAAGAAATCGGCAATTTTGTCCATAATGATGCTGTCTAATGTTTAAAAAAGTAGCATCTTAACTTGGAACAGTTTGTTTTGTTCACAATAGTCCACAGCCGTTCTTCCTGACGAGTCCATTTTCATAATATGTGCACCTTTTTTTAATAAAAAATCTACAAAACTAAGAATGTCTTTTTCGTTTGTCTTTGGCCGACATGCGGTGATAAGTAAAGTAGACTTGGAAGAGTTTTTAAAGTTAATATCTTTATATTCCTGCAGCTGTAGTTGAGACAATGCAAGATTACCGGTGATAACAAAGTGAAATACATCCTGGAATTTCTCTTCGAGTTTGCCCATGACGAACTGATTTTTATAGAACACTTATTGATTTTTTTTTATTAATGTTAGAAAACAAACCCATGGTTTCTGTTTGCGAGTTTCATTAAGCGTCCTCCGTTTGATAGTTATAATCACGTGATTTTGTCAAATGAAATTATCTCATTTCAAGCTAGAAATGTAAACTTGTTTATCATTCGTCATATTTTAAAGTGTGAAATTAAAAACATTGTTTTAAAATCAAAACCAAGCCTTGAAGCATGCAGCTATTGTATCTATCTAAACAATGTATCAGAAATCAATTGTTAGGTCAACTGCTTCAATGTACTACTGGAATAGCGAACATCCATAAAATCAAGACATATAAATAAATAAGACAATATTATAATGTTGACGTCATAATATTCCCACAAAAATATAGAGGAACTGCCGAGTTGCAAACTAAAAAAAATAAAATTTCACAGAAGCTTTGTAAAATTAATGCCACCTCATAGGAAGATGCTATGTCTGTTTGAATATATATTAAAAACAATAGAAACTCAATAGTTTAAAGAACATTTCTATTTTGAAATGGTTTTGCCACAAGGTTACTCGTCCAATGGGAAATACAGTGTGTTTTAGTCCCATCTATTAAATGTGCTTAATATAGTATATTTAAGATTATCAAAGCGATAATTTATATACAGTTGTAATGGAAAACATCTACAATATTTTCTTCTAAGAAAATAAACCTTAGTTCATAGTTTGTTAGTTTGCCTTTTTTTATTGAGTTAAGCCTTCCAATTGATATTTTATCGTTTGTTTTTCTATGTTGTATGTTTTACTATTGTTTCAGAAGAAGGGAGAAGGTTTGGTGCCATTAAAACGTTTAATCCCGCTGCAAATGTTTGCACCTGTTCTAAGTCTGGAATCTGATGTACAGTAGTTGTCGTTTGTTTATGTAATTTATAAGCAACACGACGGGTGCCACATGTGGAGCAGGATCTGCTTACCCTTCCGGAGTACCTAAGATCACCCCTAGTTTTTGGTGGGGTTCGTGTTGTTTATTCTTTAGTTTTCTATGTTGTGTCATGTGTACTATTGTTTTTCTGTTTTTCTTTTTCATTTTTAGCCATGGCGTTGTAAGTTTGTTTTAGATATATGAGTTTGACTGTTCCTTTTGTATCTTTCGTCCCTCTTTTATACGTGTTTCTCGTTTTTCGTTGTTTATATAGATAAGACCGTTGGTGTTCCCGTTCGAATTGTTTCGCACTAGTAATTGTGGGGCCCTTTATAGCTTGCTGTTCGGTGTGATCCAAGGCTCCGTGTTGAAGGCCGTACATTGACCTATAAAGGTTTACTTTTATAAATTGTTATTTGAATGGGGAGTTGTCTCATTGGCACTCATACCACATCTTCCTATATATACGTCTTGATATTTTCTAATCTTGTTAATGATCCTAGTAGCCGTTTTCGATACTACACAATTTAACTAAACATTTCAAATGTTGAAAACAAGATTTGAAAATTATAAATTTGGATCAAGCCATGAGTTGAATAAATAATTTGTAAATAGAGAAGATTGACCGTTAGTATCGCACCATTACAGCAAAATTGTCATCACTTATCACAAAAGCTGAGCAAATATTTAAAAAAAACATATTCAACAGCCATTAAAGATGGATTTTTTTTAATCAATACTGATTCACTCCCCATAAGGTCTTTGCGTCGGAACTAACATATATATTCTAAAAGCAGTTATTGGCATGCTATGGGTTATGTTCTTTTAATATATTTAAAATAGTATAATACTAAATCCCTGATGAGAGGGATTGTGCTTGATTTTCAAATGACGAAGACGTTATATACAGTGCTGTAACACATGTGGCGCGGAATTGTGCAAAGACTGTATTAACGGGCAGTCCTTGATAAGAATTGTGGAAACTGCTGTAAAATGGTTTATGTGATAAAAATATATAGAGAATACACCAAGACACTCAAAATGAAAGCAATGTATGTTATGATGTTTGCAATGATACAATAGCACATGTTCACCTTGGTTTAACCACCAATGAATTTATTTTCAGCATTAAACTGTAAACAACCTAACCTTTCTAGCTTCTGTTGTTCAGATATGAACTAGACGTTTGTAACACTGCTGTGGTTCCATGTGTGAATAACATAGTCATCGTTGTCATAGAGTTATAATATAGGTCAACCAAGTATAAAAACTTTCCATTTGTAAATAATATCCATTGTCATCTCTGCCATAGAGTTTCCTTATCGGTCAACCAAATCTTAAAACTTTAAATAACAGGATTAGAGGTCATTCCTGTCAAACACCAATACTCCATTAAACACTTCATTAAGGGTAAATGAGATGATAAACATATGTTTATTTCTGTAGTTTTCATTTCATCCGACCCTCACTTTGCATGTTAACGATGAATGAAACTAAAACAGACAGAACTAACTTATGTTTATGTCATTGTGATATAAAATACACATACACGGAAATGCCATTTGAATAGGGACTTTCCTTCTGAACTTTTATCAGAGTTAAGTATGTTTGTGAGTTTACTTTTTGTTGTTTTGATATTTGGTAGACATTTTTAACACTGACGTGAGTCTGCGTGTACATAACGCCCATTGTCATCTTTTATATCGGTCAACCATTTCTAAAAACGTTCAATAACACGATGAGAAATTCAGCATACATGTTTTCGACTAGTGTTTTTGTCAAATAGCAACATTCGATTTCAAAACTTCTTGAAGTAACCATAAGTATCATAACATCGTTTTAACAGTTGTTAATGTAGTCATTTGGAATATAGACTTCATAAAGTGATATAAGCGATGGTCATATTATATGAATTTCTGTAGTTTTTTTAGTTTTTCATCCGACCATTATGTTTGTGTTAACGGAGAAATCAAGACAAAAAAGACAAAACTTAACTAAGTCGTATTTCACAGATATAAAAAAAAACTCTTAAACGGAAATCCTAGAATATCTTTCTTTGTCGATAAATAATAATGATTATTCTTTTTATCAACAAAGGTTTTGTATTAATTGATATCGTTTTGAACACCATTATATTTATTTTAAATATAAAAATGTAATGATCTGTAACACACATCAATCTTTTTAGCATTTAGCAAGTCAGAAATATGACAGTTGTTATCCATTCGTTTCATGTGTCTGAGGTTTTGATTTTTCCATTTGATTAGGGAATTTCCTTTTGAATTGTCAGTATGTTTGTGATTTTACTTCTTTTTTTGTTTAGATATTTGTTAGACACTGCTAATCTAAATTTCCCTATTAGAATAGTAACTATTCTATTATGACCATACTCTATTTGTTGACATTGAACACTTCGCGAACGTTCGGTATTAAGATATTGTCAAATATCATGCCTACCCATGTTCGAATGATTATAGAGCATGGTCTGAAAGAACTATTTCTTATTGATAAATGAACAGGTTTATATAATATAGACATTTTTATACAGAAATGTAACATGTGGTGTCTTAAAGACACTATTAACATGTCAAAATTAATGTTTGACCTAATTGATAAGAGAAAATGTAAAGTCACAAATATACTGAACTCTATGAAAATCCAAAACGAAAGGTCCCTAATCAAATGGCAAGATCAAAAGTCTAATACATCAATCGAATGGATAACCACTGGCATGTTCCTGGTTTAGTACAGGGATTTTTCTTTATAGTGTTTTGGGCAATTTATATATTACCCTTTTATCCAAAACAAATTAGTCTACAGGCATTTAAAACTTGTTTTGGAATATCTTAATTGTTATACCATGTAAACTGTTGATTCCTTAATTTTTGTTGGATACCAATTTTCGGGGAATTTGTGTTTTCACGTTTACCGCGAGTATAAGCACGGTTTGTATGCAGACGATGGCAAAACCACAAAATTAAATGTCCACGAAAGTGAAGCTTTTCAAAAATCTTGGTACCCACCAAAAATAAATTCACAGTATATAAATGTACATGAACAGATTTGAAACTTTGGATTATTTGACTAATTTGAAAGTCGTAATGCAAATATGTAAAACAAAGTTGAAGATATAAATGAAATGAAATACTAATAGCCATATTCCTGACTTAGTACACAACATTTTTAACAAATCTGTTGATTTGATCTTGTTCAATGCCATGGAAAACCTCCTGTTTTATAACAATGTTTAAAAGTATCGTTAAAATACTACGTTAGAAATACTGCACAAGAACACACACACAAGAACAGTCATAACAGAGAAAAATGCCCAAACAAATAATGTGATAGTGAATTCAACATGCATACCGTAGAACAACAACGATTATAGTCCATAGATCGAAAATAAAGTGTCTAAAAAGGAAACCGACAAACAGATAAAAAAAAAAGTACTCAACAAACAACATAGAAAACTAAAGAATAAGCAACACGAACCCCCACCAAAAACTGAAGGTGATATCAGTGGCTCTGAAAGATTCTGTAAGTATTTCGTTATCAAATAAAACTTTAAAAAAACACAGTATATCAAATTATTGTGTATTTTAATATTTATGTACAGATTTAAGTTGACATTTCCTTTCAAACACTTAAAACACCTGCCATTAAGAGCAATAAAGTTCGTTTGTTGGAAAAAGCATGTCACCTTTTAATTTAGATTGTAATGATTTATTTTAGGAACAATTGCACATATAGCATGTCATCTTTATATTTAGATTATTATGATTTATATTTGGAACAACTGTTTTATTATATTTAGATTATTATTGCAGTCGACATTTTGTTACATTTCTTTTATAATTGCACGTTAATTTTCCACAACTTTTTGTAAAACCAACGTTGATCTTTTTTTCTTTATTATGAAAGAAATTAAATTGAAATTATTTTTATTCCATTTAATAAAGTAAAGTTTGAACACTTACAGATTTTGAAACTAGAGCATATATGTATATTTGTTTAAAGAAACGTGTCAAGCAATTGATTTTGCTCATTCTTAAAACCACATGGCAATGATGTTTTCTTTCCAGGAAAAGGTGTCAAACATAGCGATGATGTTTCATTTAGGAATATAGGTCTGGCGCTTTCCAATTTTACGTTTGGAAGAAAAAACGTGCCAGATTTTATGAGGATTATTCCTCAAGGAGAGGCAAAAGATATCAGAAGGACATACAAACTCATAGATAGAAAATGAACTGATAACGCCATAGCTACAAAAGAAAAAGATAAACAGACAAATAATAGTACACAAGACACACTATAGAAAACTAAATACTAACCAACACGAACCCTACCAATAAATTTGGTGTGAACTCACCTGCTCAGGAAGGGTAAGCATTGTGATAGCTCTTCACGAAACGCATATAGTTTGGCATACATAGTAAATAAACCTAACTAAAATCAATCAAACTTAAGATGTCGTTAAAAACAAAACGTTCGCATGACCTTGAACTCGGCTGAATTAGTCTCACCAAAGTGTATCCGAACTGTACCGATGTTTTAAAATTGCATCTAGAACTTTTTAAAAATAAAAGTGTTCCATCCGGGTTGTTTTCCTCTGTGTTTATTTTTAGCGGTCATCGTCAAGCCCAAACATTTAAAAGCGAAAGATGTGTAAGAGACGAAAATTGTTAAGAGCTGTATGACCCAAAAAAAACCTTCAAGTATAAGTCAAATGTCTCTATGATTATAGCTTTGCCTGAGGGTGTCGGACAATGTATGTCATAATAATTTCTATATTCATCAACGGAGAACTAATAAACGGTAATAAACAATTATTTTCAAACCTAGATACTGTTTTCTAAGCTGCCGATGCCATCTGGGACTTTTATTATCCGAAGGTATTAAAATTGATTAAAATGTATTTCGTCCTTGACACATTATACCGGGCTAATTGTTTATGACGTTTTAACGCTTAATTTATTAAACGGGCAGGTATTTCAATGTTTAACAGGATAATATCAGTTTAAGTATGGATTAATATTAGACAACATTAAAAGATTTAGTAAGGTTAGATTTTCGTTTAAATTATGTTTATGTACTTATATTCATTTGAAAAATAAAAATAACAAAATAGATATATACAAAAATGTAACAGGTCGATGAAAACAAAATTTATTTCCGAAATCAATGAATTGAAACCAACTTTTACATCGGTTTTGATGTGGTATGAATACTAGTGTGACAACTCTCCCTCCAAGTAACACTTTATAAAAGTTAACCATTATAGGTCAAGGTATGGCCTTCAACACGGAGCTTTGGCTCACACCGAACATTAAGCTATAAAGGGCCCCAAAAATTACTTATGTAAAACAATTCAAAAAGGAAAACCAACGCTCTAATCTATATAAAAACGAGGATCGAGAAACACGTATGAACAACATAAACAGACGACAACTACTGTACATCAGATTCCTGACTTAGGACAGGTGCAAACATTTGCAGCTTATTTTGTTCACTGATTGTTTTCAATATAATGGAAGTTCGTGCGAATGATACAAGTAAAGGGTTTAGCAAGCAATAAATACAGGTTGAATCCATCATTTTTTACACTATTAAATGTCTATACCAAGTCAGGAATATGGCATTTGTTTTCCATTCGTTTGCAGTGTTTGTACTTTTGATTTCGAACTTGTGTGGTGGACCTTCGGATTTTAATATTCCTGCAAGTTTCTGTGATTTTATTTTCTCCGTACATCTAACACATTCGATCACCTTGCGAGTTCTGTTTAATGATAAATGAAATGTCTGTTGGATTTTCTTGTTATCGTTCACGCATTCGCAGCTTATTATTCGTGGAAAATTGTCGATATTTTTAATTACAATTTTTGATGGTCGGACTTGTTACAGTGAATACTTATAGTTTATGCATTATGCTTTTACTAGGAATAAATTTGATGTGATTTAAAAATAAATCAAACTGTTAGTATCATCGTATAATCAAACATAAACTTGACCATAGATAAGACAAATAAGACAAGTTGCATTGGTTTTCGTTTTGACAGTTTTATTTCGGATTTTTTTTTCCGTGATGCAGTTGGTCAGTTAACAATGGAAAAGAAAAATGTAAATATATTATTCTGCATCTTTTTTATGAAACGTTCTATAAGGTAAATAATGATCAACTGATATCTTATTGCGATATAACCACGTCTTTTGTCTCTATTTGACTTTCATGAATAACAGGTAATGAAATGTTATATTTTAAGCTTAGTGTTAATTTGTATGTTGAAATATACAACAAGTTTGAAATTTGATTTTGATATGACAATTGATAATTATATAAAGGCATATTATGTTGTGTGGGTACATGTAGATGAATTGTCGACACCTAACTCATTTAGTTAGCAGTTGATGAAATGTGATTTACTCATAAAAACGATTATTGAGGTATATCGATGTAGCATGTGTATTAATAAACCCATTTAGTTTTTTTCTAATTTGTATCAATGAGCCAAAAGAATATTCTTGTCTTTAATTACCCGAAAAAGTCTTCCCTTGTAGTTGTTTTTTAGTTCACTATATAATTCTATGCCTGGTATAATCCTTGAACGAATCAACTACATAGTTTATTTACTTTGATCTGTGAATATGGTGTACTGCAGTTATATTGCGATATTGGAAATCCATAGCTTCTTAAAAACACCGTAGACCCATTGGAATGGCCCGCGGCCTCGAAATCCCAACATGCATTACATGCAAGAATAAGTTTACCGATGAAACTAAAATCAACTGACTGTGGCATCTATATCTAATATGTATTTAACCTTTAAATTGTAAAACTAATACATGTGTTGATGTTACCATTATTTTTTTTAAAGATAAGTTTATTGCATTATTGAAACGTTTCTATTGTTGCATGTTTGAAAAACAATACCTATATGGTCCAAAATACTCATATGGTCCGACCCGTTTACAAACAAACGAATATAATACTCATAATTTTATGGTCATGACCATACTTGTATGGTCCAAATACTCATATGATCCGGAACATATACATCTATGAATTTGACACTAGCACAGGAACATCAATCTTACCCTTACATGCAAGTAAAGGGCTCCAAATTAAAAGTTACTTTCCTTCATCTGCCTTGTGTGAAAAAAACACAACTAAGGAGAAAAAATGTTATTGAACTGTTTTCCTTACATATAAATTTGGAACCAGCACTGGGCAAGACAAGTTCGAATTGAAGTCGTCAATTAAGAATTCGGTCAACACGAGTAAATCTATCACGTTATATGTCAAAAATCTAAAAGCAATTGTCTTGTTTTAAGGCAGATGTTTCATTATATGAAAGTGTAATGTTAAAAGATCTCTGACTAAAGACTAAAAGTAGACATAAAGATCGCATTCACTAACGTCATTAGACTGCGGTTTTAATGATTCAATATGTGTCTGAAAAAAGGATGAAACAAGACAAATATAAGAACAGTTTGTTTTTTAATCAAATTTAAACATTATAATTATGATATTGAATATTGTTAAACTGATACAGAAACTAAAACCGTTGATGTTTAAAAAAAAAAAAAAATTCGTCAAGACTTATTAATAAACAAAATTACATTTGGATTTTAATACATCACAAGTTATTTTCATTTTTACACCATTGATAGATGTCGTGTTTTTTAATTGTTTGAGTTAGTATTTGTCTCACTGAAATTGAAGTGTTCTCTTTTAACTTTTAGAGCAACGCAGACAAGAAGGGTTGGTTGAACTTAAAGACAAGATATTGCATCCATAATACTTTTTTCATATTAATCAACATATCAGTGCCTGCCCATGAAGTAGTTGTCTTCAAATTGATGAAGTGTGTACGTGATTGTATCGCCAATCAATCGTTTACGCACAGGGGATAACTTTGTTGACTTACATGGACAAGCGGTCAAAATAAATACCATAGATATTTGGATATAGAGTAGATTTGGTATGAGTGCGAATGAGACTACTCTCCATCCAATTCACAATTTATAAAATTAAACCATTATAGGTCAAGATACTGTCTTCAAATGGAGCCTTGGCTCACACCAAACAGCAAGCTATGATGGGCCCCAAAGCAGTACTATTGTAAAACTATTCAAACAGGAAATATTTATTTAATTTATCACAATTCTAATCATTTTGAGTGTGAGTGTTTTTTGTACCCTTAATGAACTTATTCGTGAAAGTTTTTCATTTCATGTCTGGGCATGTTTCAGGGTTTAAAAATATGTTTACGTTCGGAAAGGTTTTGAATTTGTTTGGATATTCAGTGTGTTTGATTTTTGGTAAATTGAATAACCACCTGGGTTAGTCTCAATAAAACAACAGTAATTTACCACTGTTCAAGTCATAAATCAAGTAAAGGAAAACAAAGCAGGGTCATAAACCAAAAACGAGGAGAACACATCAACTATGAGACGAAATCATACGCAAAACGACGGGTGTCCCATATACATTATCATCTGCTTCCCCATCCGAAACACCTGAGTTCACCTCAGTTTTTTTAAAGAGCTTCTTTTTTGTTCGGTCTTTGGTTTTCTATGTTGTGTTTATGCTGTTTGTCTTTTTTCATTTAAAGCCATGGCGTTGTTAATTTGTTTGTTTTTTACTTATGAGGTTGACTGTCCTTTTGGTATCTTTCGCAACTTTTTACAATGATCAAACAAAAGCTAAAGTGCCAGTCTTTGTAAGAGTCAGGCAATTTTGAAAAAAAATCAAAACATGGCTGAAAAAAAACCCACCTACCTAGCCATCCTATTTTGAAGTTATACTCGTCCTGAGTTAGAAATGGAAGATCTTAAGTGTCTGCGTGTCTGGTAACTTGAGAAATCTGTAGATAAACTTTGATTAGAATGATAGCAAATTACAGAGTTAGCTCCCCTTAATTGTTAATTTTAGTACATTGTAACCAAATTTTATCTCCAACTACCAGAACAGGACAAGGAAATGAATGGTATATTTTTGCATCATTATACATTTTGAACATAAATTAATGTCAACCTGAGTGGGTTTTTGTTTGTCATGTTTTCACCACTGCCTTATTCTTAGGTAGACAAGCATTTAACACCAAATTAAAAGCAATACAACAGAGGGTTTTATCATGTTGTGTATAGTAAGTTTAATTTTGTTTGTTAAATTTTTTGTAGCTTTGATGTGTAACGTAAAAGAGATGATTCTTCTACCGCTAATGTGCCGACTGGAATGCAGTTGACGTTCTCATCCTATTAAAGTAATAATTGTCATCTGATATCTAAGATATGACAACGATTTTCTTCTCTCATATTTGATAAAAATGATAACTTAAGTTACAGTGATGACAAGTAATTGAATTTCATATTGAAGTTGTGCTAATTTATATAACATGTAATATAGAGAACAGCGTATTTGAAGTTTGATTCTAAAATAACCATTCGAAAGGACAAATCGCATCTGAAAATTATCGCATGTGATTTTTAAAAACAAAATAAACTGCATTAGGTATTCATTGAAGTATAATTTAAGTAGTACGAACTAAGAATGCACTATATATCAATATATATGATATTGTTACAATGGACTATAACAATAAGATCAAGTATATGTAATATTGAGTATGAAGTTTTATTTATTTATGTTAGTAAAATGTCATTTCACATAAATATAATTAATGTTAATTCTTATTCCATTTTACAATAACATTCAAATAAAACCTGCATAATATCTCATACATATAGGTTATCATTGTTCAATTAAATCAGTATACTGAAGTCCCTCGTACTATTGGTGTAAGTAAATCATGGCGATGTTTCTCGTCTTTAGCGGTAACGCTTTTTACTTCTGGGTCTACCTTCATTTGTTTTCATTCAGTCTAGGTGTTGTGGGTATATGTCGAATAAGTTTCACTTTCATGTTTGTTGCAAACAATCCTTGAGTTGGTAATGTTATTACCGATTAGTAAACGGTTTAACGAAGCATCTCAGAAGAAATCGGCAATGTTGTCCATTATAATGCTGTCTAAAGTTTCACAAAGTAGCATCTTAACTTTGAACAGTTTGTTTTGTTCACAATAGTCCACAGCCGTTCTTCCTGACGAGTCCTTTTTCATAATATATGCACCTTTCTTTAATAAAAATTCTACAAAACTAAGAATTTCTTTCTCATTCGCCTTTGATCGACATGCGGTAATAAGTAATGTAGACTTTGTAGAGTTTTTAAAGTTAACATCTTTATATTCCTTCAGCTGAAGTTGAGCCAATGCAAGATTACCGCTAACTACAAAGTTAAATAAATCTTGGAAATCCTCTTCTAATTTCTCCACGACGAACTGATTTTTCTTAGAACTCTTATTGAGTTTTTCACTTATATTAGATAACAAACCCATGATTTCTGTTTGCGAGTTTGAGTAAGCGTCCTCCATTTTATAGTCATAATCACGTGATGTTATCCAATGAAATTCTTTCATCAAAAGCTAAAAAGGTTAATTTGTTTTCCATTCGTCACATGTTGAAGTGTGAAATTAACAATCTTGTTTTAAAATCAAAACTAAGCCGGGAAGCATACAACTAGTGTATCTCTCTAAACAATGTATAAACAATCAGTTTTTAGGTCAACTGCTTCAATGTGCTACTGAAAATGGGGAAGATCCTTAAAATCAAGACATTCAAATCTTCCATATCTATATAAGACAATATCATAATGTTGACGTCATAATATGCGTATTTCGCACAGAAATATAAAGGAACTACTGAGTTGATGCTGTTTATATTTATTTTTCAACTAAAAATCAAAATAGAAGCTTTGTAATGATAATACCACCTCATATGAAGTTGCTTTTTCAGTTCGAAAATATATTTTATCAAAATATTATCAAAATATGATACAAAAACAATGGAAACCCCATTATGTTATAGATCATTTCTATTTTGTAATGGATTTGACACAAGGTTACTTGTCCAATGAAACTACTGTGTGTTTTAGTTCGATCTTCTTTTAATTGTACATACTGTATTTAATTTAAAAGATAATGTACTTAATTTTGACCTTCTATTGTACGTACAACTTTATAGAAAATAAAACCAGAGTCAAAGCGATTAAAAACTGGACGTTTTGTTTGACTTTTATATAATGGAAGACATTTGCATCTGTAATAACTTTGTAATCTGTTGAAGTAAGATTGGTGTCTAAATAGAACATACTAGTACATCAACTTTTACTATATGCAAATATTTATCTATGAAACTTTCAGTACATAATATATGTATCCTTTTGCGATTTTTGAGGTTTCAATATAGCAGTCATTTAAAATATGGAAATCAAAAGAAGTTTAACTACTACTAAAAAATAACATAGTACGAACATTCCTATATTTCAGCATCTGTTCAATTTGGCTAATTCGACATTCGTAATGCTCTGAAATACATCAATTTCTCTTGTTTCTCTGATACTATAACCAATTTATTAGACGCCATCACAAGTGTTTGTATTATTGTTTTAATAACTTTAAAAATAGGTAAACAATACGATACTTGTTTATCCTAGCACTAACCACAAATAAAATGCGTTTCATTCTTACATCTAGCACTCTGTCGATGTCTTACCAGAAAAACCTGTATGTAAATCCGGTAAAATATGTATTGAAACTCCATTCTTACACGCTATACGTAAATCAACATAATAATAACACGGATGAATTGAAGTAGATAATAATATTAAGTAAAATCACACAAAATATTGAACTCCGAGGAAAATTCAAAACGGAAAGTTCCTAATCAAATGACAAAATCAAATAACAAAACAAATCAAACGAATGGACAATAACTGTCATATTCCTGACTTGGCGTACTAAATTATAATCCTGGTACCTTTGATAACTATTGGAACAGGCATTTTCAAATGCAAAAAAAATGATTGAACCTGGGTTTTTTTAAAACAATAAACCTCTCACTTGTATGACAGTCGCATCAAATTTCAATATATTTACAACATTGCCTGACCCAAACAGACATAATTGATAAAATTGTCAAAATAGGGGTACAGTCACAATCACAATTGGATCGAAAACAAACAAATATTTAACAAAAAAGCACAAACACTAACAAGCCTGAGCACCAGTCTAAGCATGTAGAGCCAAGACAAATGACAATCCGTCCACATTGAATAATGTTTCAACAGGATCAAACATGTCTCCACGATTGCTTCAATACATTCCAGCGATATGTTTATTGTTTTTCCGAGACGGATATCAATTAGCATTTGATGATGTATGCAGTTGTCAAAATAGGGGACATGGGCAAACCTACTTTAGCACACAAAAGTAGTTTATTTTTAGGTATTTAGATAAGAATGCGTCATGAATAAGACATTACTATGAAATTGTAGGAAGTGTACGTCTCATTCTTATAAAAATAGCTTTACATTATTTCTACAGAGAAATGAGACCCTAGTTTTGCTTTCCTTTTCCAATCTTGTTATGGCTCCTAATACATCTGTGCGGAATATTGTCGGCCATTTATACGCAGTACGCCTTCTATT
This sequence comes from Mytilus edulis, assembly GCA_019925275.1. NCBI lineage: Eukaryota > Metazoa > Mollusca > Bivalvia > Mytilida > Mytilidae > Mytilus > Mytilus edulis. Next base: position 11,333,355 of record CM034352.1, read on the forward strand.
GAATATAGATGTTTATACCCTAGATCACATGGTAGAAACAATTTGAAATGAGCTAATGAAATGTGGTTAAAAGATATTGGAACAGTAGATGAAATTGTGTGAGACCAATAATGTTATATACAGTGCTGTTTAAAAAGTGATACGAACTTGTGCAAATACTGTGTTAATTGACAATCCTTGAAAAGCTGCTATAAAATTGTTTGTTTGATAAAACAAAATATGACGAAACAAAAACCCAAAGACACTCCAAATGAAAGAAATTTCTGTTATGATGTTTGCAATGATACAATAGCACATTTTCTCCTTGGTTTAACCACCATATGATTTATTTTTACCTTTAACATGTGAGAATCTGTAACATGTGCAAACAACTTAACCCTTCTAGCTTTTGTTGTTTTAGCAATCAGCTAGACGTTTGTTACACTGACGTGGTTCCATGTGTGAATAACAACCAAAGTCATCTTTGTCATAAAGTTTACATATCGGTCAATCAAGTCTATAAACGTTCCATGTGTATAAAAATCAAAAGTCATCTTTTCTATAGATTTCACATAATGGTCAACCAAATCTAAAAACTTTCAATATTAACAGGATTTGAGATATAACATTCAAGTACTTGATAATTGTAGTGTTTCTGTCAAAAAGCAATAATCTATTCAAACACATATTGTAGTAACCGTAAGTCCGAGTAAATCTAGACTCTAAAACAACAACCATCGTCAGATTCGTCACAGAGTTTCCAACGGAGAAATATAGATTAAAAATAAACTGAGCTAAGGCTTATTTCACGGTGATTTATAATACTCATACACGGAAATCCTAGAATATCTTTCTTTATCGATAAATAATTGTGGGTATTGTCTTCAGAGCAGATTAATTTATATCGTTTTTTCGATATACTTTCAGGGAATTAACATGGAACATGTTATGCTTCTCAAATTATTTTCCATAACTGTGTGGTCTATGTTTTGTTAGATACATACGGGTGTTTAGATACAGATAATAATAAGTGAAAAAGAGTTATAATTCGGTGCTTGGAATTGTAAAAAAGATAAGTAGACCTTTTCAAGTCTAAATTCTAATAATTATGATGTTTTTCTTAAGCTTTGAATACAAATCCATGTTCTAATTCCAATGAAACAGGGGCTGCACGTCATTGACGTCACAATGAAATGGAAACGTCAGTAGAATTTTAAACGACGCCGGTGACAAAAAATGGACATGTTTGTTGATGATGCTCGCTAGGAAATTAAATAAAATTAGCCTAGAAGTAAGTTTGAATGTATCTGTTTTATCAATAAACTCGTGATTGACGATAACAATTGTGGTCAACCGAATGGAAATGGATGCCTTTCGAGTGTGTGATTGGTCCGCTTCAAAGTTTTTCCTATTATAATAGAAATAATTCTATCACGACATACTCTGTTTGTTAACATTGAGCACCTCGCTGAGATTATTGAGATATTGTCAAATATCATGCCTACCCATGTAAGGATAGCATAGAGCATGACATGAACAAACTATTCTCAATTGATAAATGAACAGGTTAATATAATATGGACATTTGTATGCAGAAATGTCAATTGTGGTGTCTAAAAAACGTTTTTAACATGTCAAAATTCAAAATCAAAAGTATACTGAATTCGATCAGAAGTAAAATAAAAAATATACTGAACTCGATGGAAAATCCAAAACGAAAAGTCTCTAATCAAATGGCAAAATGAAAAGTTCAAACTCATCAAACTCTTTTCTATATGTTGCAATACCTACACTTAAATGGTAAAGTCTTTTTGGAAAGTTTAATCACAAAAATAACTCCGAAGATATGCAAAAAGGAAAGTCAAAAATCAAATGGCAATATCAAAAGCACGAATGAATTTCGACTGTCCTATTCTTGACATGGTACAGACATTTCCTTATGTAGAAAATGCTAAATAAACCATGGTTTTAACGCTGTCAGTTTATTTTCAACATATGCATTTGAATGTCTCTTTGGTATCTGTAACCTCTATTTTCGTAATTTTAAGTAAAGACTCAAATTTCAATCATGTTGTTCTCTGTCAATGTTTAAAGTTAACAACGTTTCCTTTAAACGTTATAACCAATTTCAGTCATATCTGCGAGATGAAAGTCGATGTCCTATCTCACTGATATATCAAATGGCTATTATATCTGTTATAGAAAGAGAAACACATTTCAGCCACCAGACTTCAGATACATTTAGAAATAAATGCAACAGTAGTATGCCGGTCTTCAAAAGTCATATACCGATTGAGAGAAAAGAAATCCGGGTTACAAATTAAAACCGAGGACTACATATCAACTATAAGAAGAAAAACAGGGACACTGGAGTTTAATAAAAAAAAAAAAAAACGACGCCAACAGCACATCAAAACGAACTATTTGGTTCTAACTGCTATATTTCTGACTTGGAACATTACATTTTAAGAAAAAATGGTCAATTGAATCTCGTTTAATGTCATTCCAAACCTCCTGCTTTATGACACAGATTACCTTAGCCGCATTTGGCACAACTTTTTGGAATTGTAATCCTCATTGCTCTTCAACTTTGAACTTGTTTGGCTTTAAAAATAGTTTGATATGAGCGTCACTGATGAGTCTAATGTAGACGAAACGCGCGTCTGGCGTACTTAATTATAGTCCTGGTACCTTTGATAACTATTATGACAATGTTCAAAATTATCGTAAAAATACAACGTAACAGCAAAACAGCACAAACACACACATCATCCGTCATGTTGATACAGATAAGTTCACATAGTTTAAGTAATATCACATTTCGTCGTTAATAGGTAGTATGAGTCTCAAAATGATACAAATTTCCATACAAGTCACAATTTGTAAAAGTAAATCATTACAGGTCAAAGTACTGTATTCAACACGGATCATTGGCTCACACCGAACTGAACAGCAAGCTAAATTAGTCCCCAAAAATTACTAGTGTAACACCATTCAAACGTGAACAACCAACATTCTTATTTTAAAAAACGAGAAAAATTTATGAACCACATCAACATACGACAACTACTGAAGATCAGATTCCTGACTTAGATCATGTGCAAACAAAAAAAGTTTACTTTTCAACCGAGTTAACCTTATAAAAATAAGAGGTGTGGTATGATTTCTAATTAGACAACTATTTTCCAGGATTCAAAAGAAGCAGATATCAGATATAACATGCCATTGTGCGAATACTAGTGACGAGAAACCCCTATAAAGTCAACTTAGGAATTTTTGATCCTCAATGCTCTTCAACTTCGTACTTTTTTGGCCCTTTAAACATTTTTTTATTCGAGCGTCGCTGATGAGTCTTTTTGAGACGAACGCGCGTATGGGGTAATTATAAAATTTTAATCCTGGTATTTATGATGAGTGTATTAGCTAAAACAAAGCCGCGACCTGACACATTTCAAATATTTCAAACGAAAACCATCTAAATGATAGCATCTCAATTTACGATAAACAATATGACAAAACAAAATAACAAGGCTTGAATTTGAATATAGTCTTATGAAAACTACTTTAAATACATGAAACCGAAAGAATATGTATGTCATTCAAAAATATAAGACAAACGAGATTTATTGACAGACAAATTTGAAACATTCAAAATCATATTATGTTTGAATTTAATGACACAAAACTGATGATATTCTTCGATGCCCTTTAATTCCTTCGACCTTTCAACATGTATGTCTAAATGTATATATTTCTATCATACTTATTTTTTTTCTGACAAAATTAGTATATCAAAATAAATTTAGTTACAATCTAATGACCTCAGTATATCCAATCACCGGGGTATTTTAATCCTTATTTACAGATTTAAACTGACATTTACCTTTCAAACATTTAAACCACCTGCCAGTAAGACAAATTTAAGAGCAGTTGACATTTAGCATGTCGGCATTGTATTTAGATCATAACGAATTATTTCAGTAACAAGTGCCCATACACTGTCGTACAAGTGAGAGGTTTAGCGCTGTAAAGATTGTTGCCAATCTTTAATTTAAAAACAATATCTTTGATTTCTAGATATTAAATAATGACAAAACAACTATTTAAAGTATCATAGATTATTTTTATCAATAATAATAAACACAGGGAAATAAAATACAATAGGTTAAAACGGTTGAATGTGATTTCGTGTGTGTGTTATTACCTCTTGGAATCTTTCATGATCTGTTCAAATTCGTTTTGCTAAAAGCAAAATCCGGTTTTTATAGGTCTTAGCACGCCTTATCCTTGCGTGTAAGAATATGGTTCGTTACCGGTCAAGGTCTATCATGTAAATAACTGTCAGTACGTACATCAATATGAATTATAAAGAAAGCAATCATGATTTCGTACGTCTCGACACCGATTCAACAATACGAAAGAGGGACGAAAGATAACAAAAGAACAGTCAAACTCATAAATCGAAAATAAACTGACAACGCCATGGCTAGAAATGAAAAACACAAACAGACAAACAATAGTATACATGACACAACATAGAAAACTAAAGAATTAACAACACGAACCCCACCAAAACCTAGGGGTGATCTCAGGTGCTCCGGAAGGGTAAGAAGTTCCTGCTCCACATGTGGCACCCGTCGTGTTGCTTATGTGATAACAAATCCGGTAAATAGTCTAATTCGGTAGGTCACATTCATGAAAGGAAATGGGATTGTAGTAACGACGTAAGGAAAATATCCGATATCATTTATGAAACGGTTATTCCATAACGGTCAATCAACTCGTGATATATATATGGAACTCCGTACACTCAAAACTATGTACCAAAAAGAATTCAGTTTGTTTAGATAAGCTCCTCAACTTTTGTATAAGGTTTGAGATTTTCAAATATTTTACCATTGGTTTTTTTCTATATTATCAAACATGTTTATTCAAATCTTTTGAATTGTCCTTTTGACGTGCTTCGGTACCTATTCATCCCTCCAATGAACTTTTGAGTGGTGGTCATTTTTGTAATCATGTCTTGAGGTTTTTCTTATGTGCTTTGTCTACGAACAATTTAGTTTGTTGTTGTTGAAATATTTGCATGTTATTAAAATGATGAAGATAACAGTTCAATGTTAAATGCTGTTCCCCTATTTTATCATTTTTAGCTATTATATCCGCTAATTTTGTTCACACCTTGTTTTAATATAATGGAAGTGTATGCGAGTGATACATATTGGGATGTTTAGGAAGAAATTCAACATGGTTTAATTTTCCATTTTCTACACCATGAAATGTCTGCACCAAGTCAAGAACATGAGATGTGTTTGACAATATTTCAATTGTTTGTGCTTTTGATTTCCACATTTGGTGGTGAACTTTTGATTTATTTTATACATATATCTAACACTTTCGATCACTAGAGGTTCTTGCGTGTTCTGCGAAATGATAAATGAATTGTTATTTTTTACGCATTTGCAGCTGATTTGATGGTTTTTAGAATAAATCAAACTGTAAGTATCCTCGTTGAATGAAATAGAAATTTGACCATAGATTAGACAAATTAGACAAATTTGCATTAAGTTTCGTTTTGACATTTTTGTTTCGGATTTTTTACCGTGATGAAGTTGGTCAATATACAACATGTACAATTTAAACGAATAGTATACATATAATATACATTTTTTATAAAACGTTAATTCTGTCTACTTAAATGCAGGTGACCTTCTCATTTTAGTATGTATACACTTATCAACTGATATCTTATTACGGTATAACCACGTCTTTTGTCTCTATTTTACTTAGTTACATGAATAACAGGTAATGAAACGTTATATTTTAAGGTTAGTGTTAATTTGTATGTAGAAACATACAACAAGTTTGAAATTTGATTTTGAATTAAAAACTGTTAAAGGTATAATTTTTGACCAAATTGATAAGTACTTAGAATTTGGGTTTCAAATTGGACGTTAAAGCTCACTATATTTCTGGCCTTTGGATAAGAAGAGAAGTGTTATCAGCAATGTGCAGGTGATTATTAAATTCGTGAACAGCCACAGTATATATGAATTTGGAGCTACTACAGGAATATCGATCTTCCCCTTACAAGCCTTCAAATTAAAAGTTACCTCTTCATTTGCCTTGTGTAAACAAAAGCCAACTGAAAGAATTAAAAAGTTAATTCCGCGGTTTGCCTTACATATGAATTTGGAACTTCGACAAGAAGTCGTCTTTTTTGAAATATGGTCAAAACAAATAAAGATAACACGTTGTATGTCAACAATCTAAAACGAATTTATCATTTTTTAAGGCAGATGTTCCAGGAAGATGTGAAGATGAATGTCAAATGATCTCTTAAACTAAAGACTAAAAGTAAACAATAATAATTGCATTCAATAACGTCATTAGACTATGGTATTATTTATATTTGTATGATTCAATATTTGTCTGAAAAAGGTAATACTAGACAATAGA
>CM034352.1:11339892-11350300 GCA_019925275.1 Mytilus edulis
ACACACCTTAATTAAGCTGATGTTTCCGTCATAGGTAACACTTGTCCCAGAAAATGACCTATAAATAACAGAAACTGCTGATGATGGAAGTGTTTAACGACATTGACTGGATATACATCCCTCGCACGGTCTGCTTGGTGAGCGCAGGCGTTTGGTGAGCAATTAAATATTTTCTACAGTGGGTCAGGAACAGGTGGAAGACGCCAATTTGGTAGGTCGCCATCTTGGTTTTAATAAGTTGTTTAGTTTTTTTACTATTTTGATGTTTCTTTTAGTTGATACTCCACAACGGCCTTTAACAACATCTAGGGAGTCCGTTAACCACGCCGATGTGTTGTTTGCAGATGAATCATTGAATCTGTAGTAAATGACTACAAATTGCAGAGTTTACAATTGCAAAGCTCCGATACTCATAGCCCTTGGACGTATGAGCAGCATGTGACACTCACCCATCCACAATGGGTTACAGAGTGTCGCTGACTCGGGTCTACTGTAAGGGAAGCCTCAAGCCTACTAGTTTGTCGTTGAGCAATCTGAGCAGCGTAACATGTAAATAGCACAGGCACTTGTCTCAGAATCCCCTCTATATACCTAAGTAATATAACACAAGATACTTAACTTGCATTTTAGAAAAATGTCAGGCGGTGACGAAATTCCGTTATATGCCGCTTTCTAGTCTGTCAACCCCATTAAAACTTGTTATATCGTAAATCTAAATTGATTCATCTTTACAATGTTGTATAACACGCCATTTGTTTGCGGAATTATCCGTAGCAATCCTACCACAATAGATAAATTAAAAACTTATGCAAATGGTGTTTTTAAAATTAAACACCTCGTTATTCACGGCCGACACTCGGCTAACCGAGAGATTGGTCGGTTAATCTATATTGAGTATGCGGCTATATCGGCAGTTGGTCTGTTAATAGGGTTGGCTAAAGTCTGTTAATCAGGTGTTATCGAGAAAATCATTGAAAGTTCAACATGTTTCATTATATAACTTTTTAAATATATGTTTATCATAAAAAATATTTATGTCTAACCTAACAATTCAATGTACCGAATCCAGTGGTGTAATTATTATTTTTCTAGCTTCGATGTACGATCTATAAAATGAAAAGGCGTGTTACTCATCAATAAATTTATACACATTTTACACAAACAAAAAGTACACAAAATGACGCGTTGGTTGAATTTACTTGCATGCAATATTTTGAACATCGAAAAAAGACAGGCATTATGTGTGTTAACCAAATTGATATCATTGTGTGAAAAATCTACACGAAAATCTGCATTTTGGTGACGTAAATCAATCTTTGTTTAAAACCTAGTCTGTTAATGGGTCGGATGTATAAAACCCGATCTGTTAATTGGTCTGTTAAGAGTTATGAATGGCAATAATAGTATAATTTTATTGCTATATGGGATGTTATCAGATCAAATTGGTAAGCGGCTAAAATATACGGGAACAACACATGCGCGATGAAACTTAAAATATACAGAAACAACACATGAGCATTGAATGAAACATAAAATATACGGAAACAAATATGAGCAATGAAACATAAAATGTACGGAAACAACACATGAGCAATAAAACATAAAATATACGGAAACAACACATGAGCAATGAAACATAAAATATACGGAAACAACACATGAACAATGAAACATAAAATATACGGAAACAACACATGAGCAATGAACAATTTAGACAATGAACATTGATCTAAATGGTTTCAAAAAGCGTTATATTAAAGTATATTAATTTCATCCAAGAATGGTCACATATATCATGTGGATTCTATTTCATTGTAATGAATGACACCAATTTGTCATCTACATTGGTAACCAGTTTATAAATCAGAGATAAACGTCGTAATGTAACTAAACATTAGTAAGTAAAATATATTGGAAAGCTAAAATATAAATAATAGAGAAAGAATAATGAGTAAAATAAATAAAATGTAGAGAAAAGTAACATAAAAATTTAAAGAATACAGAAATAAACAACACCCACAATCCGATCCTTCATGGTATACACGAGAATCTGGCTGGAGATACAGGATACAGACTAAAGGAAAAGGACAGTATCTAGAAAGTGATACATTGGTAAAAAAAATAATAAGAGAAACAATAATAATTGTTTAAAATACAGACTTGAAACACCCGTGGGTGTTGAAACAGTAATGGATTGCGATGTACTTATATTGGTGACAAATGCTAGACGTTTACATGCGGACAACTGCAGTTCTCCTCTGCACTTATGTAAAAAGGAACTAAAACGGAATAAAATGAATTAAAATGTAAAATTACAAAATGTAGCTGCATTCGCTCCTTTCCATTTACTTCTTTAGAATGATTTGTAAACAACATATGATTAAGTAATAGATGAAAAGAACCAATTGGATGATGCTGACGAATTAGGGTTTAACGTCCAGTGACAAGTATCATGTGCATATGAGAAAGACAACACGTTATATATGTTACATGTGTCTTATTAGAAAGACACGTTCAGTCAGATTTGAGAAAGTGCTACTTTGAACAGACACAACAATTAAGTCTGATTGGAAAGGTTAATAACAGATTCACACATATTCCAGCGGCCAATCCATATCAGACTATATTGAAGTGACACACCCTTCAATAAAATACAAAGAAAGTCAAAATAAAAATGCTCTTACAAAAAGGATACTGTTGCACCGTATTGTCATTTTTTTTTACTCAAGAACATCTCATTCTTAACTTTTTCAATGGGAAAATATAAAGGTAGCAAAACAAAGTTGTGGCTGAATAACTCTTAACTGACACAATTTCAATTGTCCAACCCATTAACAGACTTTATTCCCATAATTTTCACTAAAACGTGGTATTAATTACGTTAAATTCACAATTATGAAATATTTACTAATGTCAATCTATTTTTTAGAACCAAAGTGTAATTTTTTGTCCCTTAAATGATATCTTAAATTGTTTGTTTTGCCTTTTATATAAAAAATTGCTATGCTTATAAGCATAAAAACTACATACTTGAGACGCTTTTTAGTTTTACTGAAAACTGAACGAACTAAGAAATGTTTTAACAGATGGAAAATGTTCTATGATAGACATCATTTTGTCAGACACTTTTCTTTTTTTTATTTGGTTCTTATAATATGCCAAAAATCTGTATATTTTATAGAGTTTAACATTAAATTGTGCATTTTACTCTTAACAGACGTATAACCAACTCGATTTACAGACAAATCGCCCATTTAACAGACCAATCGCCAATATAGCCACATACTCAAAAGAGATTAACCGACCAATCTCTCGGTTAGCCGAGTGTCGGTCGTGGAATTGAGAAGAAAATTGTCGTTTTATTTGTTTTTATTAACTTTTAAGATTTGTGTTACTATAGTAAACATAACAGTAAGCATTTATCGCCTTCTCTAACAAAGAGCTTCGATTCTTTTGTTCTATTTAAACTGGGTTTCCGCCTGAAATGATGACAATTGAAAACATAGTACTGAAACGTTTGCCTTCGTTGAAAATGTAAGCCTTGTGTTTCGTTACTTCTAAACAATATGTGTGTGAATTTCGGGGCTGTCCAGAACACACGACAATCTGCAGATAAATATCACTAACATTTAGTCTCTTTCGGAACTAATACAAAATATTCTTCTATATCGGAATTTCCTATTCAAATAATTTCACACTAAAACTATGATTATCTGTAGTCATACTGAAGAGGCTTTCCCAGAAAAAGAAATCAACTAATCACAGACTACACCATTTTGTCCTCTGCCATGTCCCTGCACCAAGATGGTTGCGTCCATAGATCCCCTTTTGGTACATTGATACCAATCATTTGACCCGTATTTCACTAATTTGTTAAGAATAAAAATAGCTCTTTTGTAAGTAATACAAACGTACCGTTTGAATCAAATTCGAATTATCTAAAGTTATAAAACGTTACAATAACACTGTGAATAAACAAAAAGTAATGTCACTCTCTGCAGGTTAATATTTTTTTCATTTCCTAGAATAACTTTAAAAAATTTAATAAAACATTTTATGAAAGAGAGGCTAAAAATTACAAAGGAACATTCAAATTCACAAGTCGAAAACAAACTGACAAACCCATATCATAAAAAGAAAAAATACGAAGAAAAAAAGAATACACAACATAAAAAACAAAAGCAACAAAAGCCTAATAAAAAATCCGGGTGGAATCTCATTGGCTCCAAAAATTAAAAATATACTGTTCCACATTTGTCACCAGTCTGTAACTTCTGTACACATTACCCGGTATCAAAAGGTGACATTCAAGGTGAAGAGGACATGATTGTGTTGGTTACCATTGGAATTTATCTGTTGTCAGTCTGTGAGTCTTTACCTCATGTACACATTAACCCGATATCAAAAGGTGACATTCGAGGCGAAGAGGACATGATTGTGTTGGTTACCATTGGAATTTATCTGTTGTCAGTCTGTGAGTCTTTACCTCATGTACACATTAACCCGATATCAAAAGGTGACATTCGAGGCGAAGAGGACATGATTGTGTTAGTTACCATTGGAATTTATCTGTTGTCAGTCTGTGAGACATTTTATAACTGCGCCCGTTAACTAGCTTGTATAAATCTTAGCATTTCTTTAACTAACGATTCTCAATAATGGCTTTATATCTTAGAAGCCATACATAAGCGTACAGACTGAGACAATTGTTTTTAAACAATAACTTGCATGTGAAATTTAGAAAATTTGTATTTCTTAAGGAACACTATTGATATCTTTGTGAATTTGACTATAAAGATAGATGACTACACCAATTAAGAAACTAATTAAATTCCCCAAGTCGAATAATACAGAAACAGACAAGAACAAAAGAGGGACGAAAGATACAATAGGAACAGTCAAACTCATAGATCGAAAATAAACTGAAAACTCCATTGCTAAAAATAAAAAAGACAAACAGACATATAAAAAAGGGAAAGGGATTGTAGTTACGAAGAAAGAAACATATCCCATATCATCTGTGAAACGGTTATTCCATAACGGTCAACCGACTCGTGATGGCGTCCGTAAAATTTATGTAGGGATGATTTCAACTTCACAATCAGTTGCGATGTCTACATGTACATAAGACTTATCAGAGACGCTCGAATATAAGAAGTAAAAACAAAAATGTAAGTACGATGTTGAAGGGCATTGAGGACCAAAGATCCCTTGAAAATTTGAAAAATACCGTAAATATAAAATTTTAAACAATAAACATGTTTTTTTTCCAACATATGTACAGCACATACAAATAAACAATAAAAGTGTTATGCATGATAAATATCGTCCCCCTTCAGTTATTAATTGGAACGAGTGTCGTAATATCATCCACGACTCACTCCGTACTTACTGTTTGAAATGGATAAAACGGGAAAAAAGCTGACAAAAACTCTTTGGACTCTTTTTCAATTCAGTAATAAACATAGTTGATATACGTATTCAACATTTTAAAAAACATTTTATGGTTAACAATAACCACAATAAAACTATTTCTCGTATTAAACATAAACTAAAAGAACTAGCCAAGGAATTCGTTTTTGTCCCGGCCGATAAAGCTGCTAATAATATTATTATTGTTTTACGTAAATTTTACATTGAGGTTCTGAAAAAAGAAATTACCAATTCACCAACATTCCAACTGACTCCATTTTCAGAAAACGACATCTGTAATAAACATAAACTTTTAGCTTCAGCTTTACAAGCAGAACCAAATACCACGAAAATCCCAACTATCTATTGGGTTTCGAAGCTCCACAAAACACCATACAAATGTAGATTTATTTCGTCTTCAAGCCATTGTTCCACTACTAAATTATCTATTCTTCTTACCAGTACACTTGGTACAATAAAAAACCTGATAATAAATTGTTCAAATAAGGCTTTCGAAAATAGTGGAATTAATTACTTTGGAGTGTCAAGAACTCGTTGGAAGTACTTGATAAATTGCATGCTTTTATTGGTGATTTTGAATCTGTTCAAAGATTTTTCTACCCTGTATACCACATTGCCTCACATTCTCATTAAGAAAAAAATCACCCACCTAGTTAAATGGGCATTTAAAAAGTCAGAATGTGAATATATATGTTCAAACTCATTTAGGTCATTTTTTAATAGCAATAAACAAAAAAACTATGTCAATTGGACATGCTTTGATACTATATATGCCCTTGAATTTTTACTAGATAACATTTTTGTTCGCTTTGGAGATTCCGTATATCGTCAGGTTATCGGAATTCCAATGGGGACTTACTGTGCACCATTTATTGCGGACCTGTTTTTGTATTGCTATGAGTTACAATTTATGACAAAAATCAGCAAAGACCCATCGAAACAACATTTGATAAACAAATTTAATAATGCTTTTGATATTTGGATGACATTTTGGCTCTCAATAATGACGACTTCAGTATGTATACTAAAGAAATTTATCCTGTGGAACTTACTTTAAATAAAGCTAATACTAACAATGACCACTGCCCTTTACTCGATCGTGATATATATATATATATCACTAACGGAAAGCTGAATACTAAAATTTATGATAAAAGAGATGATTTTTCATTTAATTATACATTTTTAGATGGTAACGTTCCCTTGTCACCATCTTACGGTGTTTATATATCTCAACTTGTACGATTCACTCGTGTTTGTAACAATGTTTTAGATTTTAATGAGAGAAATTTATGTATTACTGAAAAATGATTACACCAGGGTTTTCGATATCACAAACTAGTCAAAACATTTACTAAATTTTATCATAGGTATAAGGACATCATTCGTAATTATAGCTCAACATGCAGACTTCTTATACGTTTAGGTATTTCACATCCAATTTTTTATGGAAATATTCTTTATAAAGCACAAACATGTCAGTATTCACCACAGAAACTAGCAAAACCTTTAAATTTACTTATTAAGAAGGGATATAGTTACGATACAGTGGTCAGGTAATTAAAAATTGTATATTTTGGCGTTAATATTGATTCACTTATAGGGTCTTTGCATCGGAACTAAACACATTTATTCAAAAAACAGTTGTTGGCATGACACGGGTTATGTTCTTCTCATATATGTTATGATGGTATGATACTAAACCCGAACGGGAGGATTGTGCCTGATATTCATATGATGAAATCATAATCTTTCAATCAGTTTAATTGAAGTCTGGAGCTGGCATGTCAGTTAACTGCTAGTAGTCTGTTGTTATTAATGTATAATTGTCATTTTGTTTATTTTCTTTGGTTACATCTTCTGACATCGGACTCGGACTTCTCTTGAACTGAATTTTAATGTGCGTATCGTTATGCTTTTACTTTTCTACATTGGCTAGAGGTGTAAAGGTAGGGTTGAGATCTTATAAACATTTGAACCCGCCGCGTTTGTGCGCCTGTCTCAAGTCAGGAGCCTCTGGTCTTTGTTAGTCTTGTATTATTTTAATTTTAGTTTCTTGTGTACAATTTGGACATTTTCCGAAAACGTAGTCAGTTAACATGTTGGTGCATTCGTGATTTCCTTTTGCAGAACCTCGTTTTAAAATTCACATCAAACAGTAATGATATTATTAGCAGCCTTATCAGCCGGGACAAAAACAATCCCTTGGCGAGTTCTTTTAGCTTTTTGTTAAAAATATAATAGTTGTTTTTGGGAGTAAAATGGTCTTTACAATGTTATATATCAACTACGTTTATTACTGAATTAAAAAGAAAAGAATCTGAGGATTTATTGTCAGCTTTTTCTCGTTTTATCCATTTTTAAGTACGGAGTGAACCGTAGAAGATGTTACGTACGACACTCATTCCAATTAATAGTTGCGAGGGGATGATATGTAGGTCCTGTGGTGTGGAATGATTTCATAAGAGGGTCGTAAGATACCAGAGGGAAAACCAAACTCATAAATCGAAAGCAAACTGACAACGCCATGGCTTAAAATGAAAAAAGACAAACAGACAAACAATAGTAGACATGATACAATATAGAAAACTAAAGAAAACTAAAGAATAAGCAACACGAACCCCACCAAAAATTAGGAGTGATCTCAGGTGCTCCGGAACTAACGATGTTAAGGTTTACTGTTATACCATGGGAACTGGAGAAGGATCCATTTTTACTAACATTCCGAATTTGAACTTGACGTGTAAGTAATATTTGTTGATTTTTAAATTTTGAGGTAAACATCTTTGAAAAAGCTGCCATTTTTAAATTGCAAGGTTGGTTCATTGCATTACATTTTTGGAATACGTTTGTTCCTTTAAGACATTAACCTTACTTACAATGTCTTCCACTATACCAAAGTCGTCAGAAAATACGACCGGATTTTGTTTGCCTTGAGTCTAATAGAATTGTCGATAAAAAATATAATGCAACAAGGTGCTAATAATACTAAACACAAAAACGAGAAACTTTACACTTTGAATTACCTTGACTTCATTGAAACTTTGTAGAAAGGAGTAAGCAAAATAAGGGTGCATATATACTAGGTCAAAATTGAGTACATTGAAAAGTACCCGTTCATGATTTTCAATTTACTATGCTATCAGGGTCAGATAAAAATACATTTTATATTGGACGTGTAGGCTTGTTTAAAAACCTTTAGCAAATAGAAATAAGAATGTTCTGTAAAATATGGTTAATTTGTTTTTGTATCATGATTTGATAATATTTTGGCTAAGAAAATAATATTGTCCAACAGTAATAACAACTTCATATGAGGTGGCATTATTATAAGTACAAATATTATTTGAAATTATATTTTTTTTTCAGTTAACGTGAAAGATGGGAAAACAAATTGATAAAAACAGCATAAACTCAGCAGTTCTTTTTATTTCTGTGGTAAATACGCATATGATGACGTCAACATTATAATATTGTCTCATTTTATTTATCGATCTTGATTTTAAGAATCTGTACTATTACACTAGTACATTTAAAGCCAGTAACAAAAATTTTTTTTGGCATAAATACTTCTTCACGTTAAGACTGATTTGTAATACATTGTATAAAGAGATACAATAGTTGTTAACCGCAAAGCTTGATTTTGATTTTAAAACACTATTATTGAGTTCACACTTCAAAATGTGACGAATGGAAAATGACTTTTGAAGTTTTCGTTGAGAGAATATCATTTGATAGGATCACGTGATTTTAACTATAAAACGGAGATTGCTGACTGAAACGCGTCACATAATCATGGGTTTGCTTTCTAACATTAGTGAAAAACTGAATAAGTGTTCTAAGAAAAATCAGTTCGTCATGGGCAAGTTAGAAGAGGATTTTCAGGATGTATTTGCTTTTGTAAATATCGGGAATCTTGCAATGGCTCAACTTCAGCTGAAAGAATATCCTGATGTTAACTTTAAAAACTCTACAAAGTCTACTTTACTTATTACCGCATGTCGGTCAAAGGCCACCGAAAAAGAAATTCCTAATTTTGTAGAGTTTTTATTGAAGAAAGGTGCTTACATCATGAAGAAGGACTCGTCAGGAAGAACGGCTGTGGACTATTGTGAACAAAACAAACTGTTCCAAGTTAAGTTGTTATTGTGTAAAACATTAGACAGCATAATTATGGACAACATTGCTGATTTCTTCTGATGGCGTTTCAGTCAGTTTGCTAATCGGTAATCATATAACGCAACTTAAGTAATGTTTGCAGCAAACATTAAAGTCAAACTCATTCGGCGTATACCAACAACGTCTAGGCTGAATGAAAACAAATGAAGATAAGTTAAGAAGAAAAAAGCGTTACCACGAAAAAGGAGAAACATCGCCATATTTTACCTGCATGAAGAGAACGCGGAACTTCAGTATACTAATGTAATCGAACATTGATTACCTTAACTATGATAAACTATACAGGTCTTTATTTGAATGTGATTCTCAAATGGAATCTGAATTGACATTGATTCTATCTATGTAAAATGATATTTTACTGACATAAATAAATGACATCTCACCAACTGCATTACAGATTTACTCGTTTGTATTGTTATAGTCAATCTTAACTGGAATAAAGTGTATTCTTAGTTCGTACTATTAACAAATTACATTGATGAACAACTGATGCAGTGTATTTTGTATCATAGATTCAAATGTGATAATTGTCATTTGAGATTTTCCCTTTTGAATGGTTACTTTTAAAATCAAACTATAAACTTGGTGTTCTCTATAATAAATGTAATAAAAAATAATACAGCGTTAATACAAAAGTTTACAAATGCATCAGTGTAACTTAAGTTATCATTGTCAATCAAATCTAACAGAGAAAAAGTCGTGGTCATTTCTAAGATATGAGATAACAATTATAATTGTTCCAACAATTCCAACAAAACATGGGGGTTAAATCAGGCGCTCCGGAAGCGCAAGCAGA
>CM034352.1:11350400-11369202 GCA_019925275.1 Mytilus edulis
GAACAAAGCAATGAACGAAACGCAAATATGATATACAGCAACACACGATTGCCACTGGCTCCTGATTAGGTCCAGGTTTATACAGAATGTGTCGCGCAATAAGCATTCTTTTTTGGCAAACGCGAGATAACTCTTGCACGAAACTGAAACTGCATTTTTTTCTATCAAAACAGCAAGATAACTCTAAATTGAATAGATGCTTGACTTTGTTAGTCTAAGATTAGCACGGGAAAGAAAAAAAAAAGATTAAGCAAAAGGAGCTTCCCCATCAACTGAAGGTGAAATCCTTCTTCACGACGTTAGTTGTGTTTATCCAGTAGTATATACAGACACTAATGCCGGCACACTGACGTCAAAAATAGAAACTGTATCTTAATGAGAGATCGGTTTTTAATTAGATTGCAGTTGTCGCAAACTGAGTGACATCACCGTTTATACATGTTATATATATTTTTGGAACAAAATAACCGCAACGGATTTATTTTTCTGGTCACTGTCCATATCACTGTAGATGTAATACCACCAAATCATAGTACGTTATATCCGGTTGCATACGAAAATAGGTCGAACAAAAATATTCCCTTTGAATTTGACATTTATACAGTCTGATGTATATAGGTAATTAATCCTACATCTTGCAGTAAAACATTTCTGGGTCATAAACATATTTATCATATACTTAGGGTAAATAACATATGATTTTTACCATATGATAAATAGCATTATGATTACGTATATTGTTGAAATATTTTTTTTTTCATCGTCCAAATCAAAATACATCATACTGCTGTTTTTTTTCTCTGTTGAGGTATATGATACAAAAATTTCATATCGAATATACCACATTTGGGGTCAGACGTCCGTGAACTTTTAACTCTTTGAACTTTTATTTGAGAACCACGTAAAAGGATCAATATATTAATCTGTTATTTTTCTCCATTGTTGAAGCATATGATAAAAAGATCATAATACGTGAGTGTTCATATCCCATGTATTATCAGCCCTCGGTCAATATCAGCTATCGAGTCATGCGGCTCTCGTGCTGATATCGAACCTAGGGCTGATAATACATGTCATATGAAAAATCCCATGTAATAATTTGATAATATTGGGTATTTCAAAGTACCATTACTTTTTTATTTGGAGTTTCTCTAGAATATTTTTGGAAACTTGAGGTTACATTGTTACTTAAGCTTATACAAAGGTTAAATAAGGGGGATAGTTTGCTTAGTTAACTTCAAGTGATGATTATTTTGTAATGAAATTTTCTGTGAACTTTTTTCTATGGAACTTGACAGGATAAAACAGAACCAAAGATTAATTCTGCATTTTTTTTCATTTTTTTTTTAATGTGCAAAGGAGTAGGTTCAGTAAGACCCCTTTTTGGCCCCAAAATATAACAGTTTTACAAAATTGTTAAAATGTAAACTTTTAGTTATTTATTGGACAGTTGAATGCTCCTGCTACATAAATATGGGCTGTTTTTGACAATACAATGCACATATATCGGGTTTAAGCACCATTAAGTCATGCTTAATTACTGAAATCTTCAAAATTCTATCATTTTAGTTAAATTTTAGACGGTTTCCGTGTAAAACGAAAGTGGCCGCATTCGTGTTCATCCTTAATATTGAAATGTAAGTTGTATTTTATGATAATACATAACATATATAAAGGTTGTGGATGAACACGGATGTGACCACTTTCATTTTTGACAAAAACCATCTGAAAAGTGACGTTTTTTGGCATATTTGAGAGTTTTAATTTTTTCATATTTGAGCTTGAATTGGATCGTTTTTAATGACTAAATTACTTAAAATCTTTCACAAAAACTAATTGAATCAAGGGAAATAGACACTTAATGGGGAACATCAATGATGGTATAATACTATTACACCTGTCAATATATTCGAGTTCTATTACACCCTTTGGTTGTACATGCTATGTCCAACTCTGTTTCCTTGAACCACTAAGCAATAAATAGTTCAGGAATTGGCTTTTCATTGTTAAAGGCTGTACGGTGACATATAGTTGTTAATGTCTGTGTCATTTTGGTCTCTTGTGGACAGTTGTCTCATTGGCAATCATACCATATCTTCTTTTTTTTATTTTCCCAATAACAGACAAAATTTATCTAAATCAGAATCTTATAATTATCGACAGCAAATTACTCGAAAAGTCTACATGGAAATGCAGGTATTTAAATTCAATAGGTGTAAATAACTGGAATTTTGTATTTGCAAACGACTCATCAAAGACGCTCGAATAAAACAAGTTAAAAAGCCAAATAAAGTACAAAGTTTAAAGAACAATTCCTAAAATGTTTTGCCAAGTACAGCTAAGGTAAGCGTCAGAATCGATTAGTTTTTTGAAAATAAATATTAGAATACGTCTATTCTATTTTTCATACAATACACAACAGAGCTTCAAATCTATTCTACTGTCTCCACCAGGATAATAATGATTTAACTGAAAACAAAAACAGTTGTTCTGTGTTGTGATGTTATGCTATTGTTTCAGAAAAAAAGGGAGAAGGTTTGGTACCATCAAAACGTTTAATCCCGCTGCAAATGTTTGTACCTGTCCTAAGTCAGGAATCTGATGTACAGTAGTGGTCTTTTGGCCAAGTACTTTATACGCGTTTCTCGATTCCCATTTTTTTTTATTTAGATTATATCGTTTGTTTTCCTGTTTAAATGGTTTTACACTATTAATTGTGGGACCCTTTATAGCTTGTTGTTCGGTGTAAGCCAAGGCTCCGTGTTGAAGGCAGTACATTGACCTATAATGGTTTACTTTTATAAATTGTTATTTGGATGGAGAGTTGTCTCATTGGCACTCATACCACATCTTCCTATATCTATTAGCTAGTTATACTGATAATAACAACTTAAAATAAGTTTATATATATAATTCTACAATGACTGAATGACCGGTCGATGAAGTGCCTTTAGAACCAATCGTAACGAGGGGGACGTTCTGCGGGTTTCGGTCGAGGTTTTTCTTTTAATGGTCGAACTTTTCGCTTTTCATCATCTCGGTCACATCTGTAAATGAAAAACAAAATAAGCTACCTTACGTTCCTTTATTCAATTTATTTTTTTGGGTTTTTTTAGATATAAATATGATAACCATGTGGATGGTTTTTTTTTGTGATTTGTTGTTTTGTTTTTTGTTGTTTTGTTGGGGGTGGTTCTTTTTGGGGGGAAGGGGGTCTTGTGATTTCTTTTAGCAAATTTCGTGCATATAGAAGATCTATGATTTCATTTAATGTATCGTTATTCAAAATTATTCAAAGTTATACACATCTCTCTGTATTATAATAGCTTGAAAAAATTAAAAGACAATATTTGTTTTGGAGAAGCACGATGCATCTCTCTGTATTGTGTGAGATATAATAGCTTGACAAAATTAAAACATAATATGTGTTTGGGCGGGCACGATGCCCTGTTGGTGTTTTTGATGTCGAGGTACTGGTCAATTTGTTTAGTTAATTGGTATCAATGAGACAGCAACCAATCGACACAAAAGATAAAAAAAAATATGAATAACGATTTTTACTGTTTGTTCTTATTTTGTTCTGTTACACAATTGTCCTAGGTATTTGGAGGATTGATTATTCAAAATGAGGCTATTAATTTCCCGCCACTTTCTCTATGAAGGTCGGTTGTTTTCTGCGTATACCGCTTCTTCCTCCACCAATAAACACTGACCGTCTCGAAATAACATAATAGTATTGATAAAGGTATTAAGACAGCAATCAATCAACCTGTGTCACGATCCAAAGTCAGATGTGTGTTATTCGTTTGTTGTAGTTAATTGCTGTATATACGTGTTTTTCCTTTAATGTTTTAATAAATTGGTTCGTTGTTTTCTCGTGTGATTTTTGTTCTACATTTGATTGTGTCGGTATTGTCCAGTATGGCTATGACATTTCTGCCTTACTGGTGATAAGAGGTCTTAAAACTAATCATAACACATATATCCTTATTTTCATACTGACAAATAGATTTCGGTTTGTTTTTTGGTTTGTTTTTTTAGATTTGTTTAAAAATAATAACCATTTGAAGTAAATTGCGAAAAATGTCTGGTGTAATATTTGATACAAGAGTACTAACGTTCCCATGATGCACCAGAAACAACAGCAACAGGTTAAAAGTAACGCTAAGGCTGCTAGGGATAGGAAAGCAATAGCCCAGGCTTCCACTGTAATAGAACATATGTAAAAATATGATTCATAATAAGCACTACTTAGGTTACATGGCTAAACAATCTATGTAAAAGAGCTTGTCTTCTAAATACGAGAATATTTAAATTCCTAACCATCACACTATATTTTCAAAAAGATTCAACAAATTTGTAATAATTTTCTCTGCACATGTCAAAGGTTTTCATAGAATCTAGAATAGTCTATTGCATATGAATAGATAGATTTATCTTTTTTTTAAAGAAAAGTTTCAAGGTGTGTAGAATAACTGTTGTTTTGTTATATAGAATGGTGTATCATATATGCAGGGAGTGATTTTATTCACTCATTTGTAACTTCTCTGGCAAATGGCATTCAGTATGTAAAATAAAAGCTGTAACTTCTCTGGCAAATGGCATACAGTATGTAAAATAAAAGATGAGACCCTTCTGTCAGCTATCCTGAACTGCTTATTATATCTTTATATCCCTGCTGATTTGAAATTAAAGATGTTTTATATATTTTAGTTGTTGTTTTTTTTAAAGACAGAATAAAAACTATGCCGGTATGAGTATTTTTTTCTGACTTACTTTTGTTACACATTTTTCCTTTGAAAAACGCCATACAATCACAGCTAAAATCATTGACCTTGTCTGCGCAGACTCCATACTCACACGGTTCATTGGCACAGTTGTCTATATCTACATGTAAAAGTAATTAAATTAATTAATCCAAGAATTGTTTCAAAACAGTTCTTAATAATATTAGTTATCTTCTGTCATTCTATATTTGCTCTATTTAAAAAAAATGTGATCTTTATTTTCGAATGAAATGTGAAACTATATTTTCAATTGTTTGTTTGCTTTCCTTTAAGGAACAGTCGCTGTTAGTTGTGTTTAAAGGTGTAAAAACATAAAACATTTTCTTAAGACCAAAGCTTTTGACTCTTAAATTATGAATATGCATTGTTCTTATTGTGCGATGTAAAACCACATCTCTAGATAAAAGGAAGTCTGCGAGCGCCAACAAACATCTCAAACCCAGCCACTTTCCTCGTGTGCTAAACAAGGAACCTGTAATCCAAAGGACAACAAACTTACTGATTATCGTAAAGCGATCCAATTTACAATGAAAGGTATTTATAAATATTCTTACTGGTAAGAAATAAACTCATCAGAGATACAGGATTAAAATTTGGTACGCTAGACGCGTGTTTCGTCTTCACAAAACTCATCAGTGACGCTTGAATCAAAAGGCTAAAAAGACCACATAAAGTACAATATAAGTTTTAGAGCATTGTAGAAATTACGAAAGGTTTTGCCAACTACAGCTAAATGAAAATTGGGATTAGAAAGGGGGAATGTGTTAAAAAGACAACAACCTGACCAAAGAGCAGAAAACAGCCGAAGGCCACCAATAGTTTTCAATGTTAGAGTGAAACTCCCGCACCCGGAGGGGTGCCTTAGCTGGTCCCTAAATAAAAAGGTATACTAGTTCAGTGATAATGAACGTCATACTAAACTCATGATACATGCATACACAAGAAACTAAAATTGTTCCCTGGGTAAAAAATCCTTAGAAATTCAAAAAAAAGTTCTGTCAACAGTTACTTTGAAAGTATGACCAACATATTCATAATCCATGTCAACGCAGAGGTGCTGACTACTGGTCGATATGGAAACCTCCACCAGCATTATAATCGACCAGATGGTCGACAGTTAAAATGTACGAAGTAATTTAAGAAAACCAAAAATGTTTGTTTAAAAATTTGAGAAATAGAATGTTTAGAAGCATCATTTACCTGAATCACAGTTTGGTCCTTCAAATCCAGAAGAGCAAACACAGATATACTGATGATTTGTCTGCATACACGTTCCATGCTGACAGGTATTCCCCAAACAACCCGAAGAAGTTGATTTGGTTGTGCTCGTCGCTGAGGTAGTCTTCGTACTGTTTTGTTTGGATGTTTTACTAGTAACTGGTGTCGTAGTTGTTGGGTCTATAGTTGTATTTGTAATAGCTGTCGTAGTTTTTAATAGTGTGGTTGCTGTAGTCGTTGATGAAGAGGTCTTTGTTGTTGGTTTTGCTGAAGTAGTTAGGGTAGTTGTTGTTGGTTTTGTTGAAGTAGTTATAGTAGTTTTTGTAAGTGTTGTCTTTATCGTTGTTGGTTTTGTTGTTGATGTGGTGGATGGAATAGATGTTATAGTAGTTGGAGTACTTGTTGTTACAGTTGTTAGTGTTGTTTTCTCCGTTGTTTGTTTTGTTGTTGTAGTCGGAGTAGTTGTTGTAAGTGTTTTTTGTATCGTTGTTGGATTAGTTGTAGTAGTCGGAGTAGTTGTTGTAAGCGTTGTTTTCAACGTTGTTGGTTTTGTTGTGGTAGTCGGAGTAGTTGTTGTAAGCGTTGTTTTAGACGTTGTTGGTTTTGTTTTAGTAGTCGGAGTAGTTGTTGTAAGCGTTGTTTTCATCGTTGTTGGTTTTGTTGTGGTAGTCGGAGTAGTTGTTGTAAGCGTTGTTTTCAACGTTGTTGGTTTTGTTGTTGTAGTCGGAGTAGTTGTTGTAAGTGTTTTTTGTATCGTTGTTGGATTAGTTGTAGTAGTCAGAGTCGTTTTTGAAAGTGTTGTTTTCATCGTTGTTGGTTTTGTTGTAGCTGTAGTAGTCGGAGTAGTTGTTGTAAGCGTTGTTTTCAAGGTTGTTGGTTTTGTTGTGGTAGTCGGAGTAGTTGTTGTAAGCGTTGTTTTCAGCGTTGTTGGTTTTGTTTTAGTAGTCGAAGTAGTTGTTGTAAGCGTTGTTTTCATCGTTGTTGGTTTTGTTGTGGTAGTCGGAGTAGTTGTTGTAAGCGTTGTTTTCAACGTTGTTGGTTTTGTTGTGTAGTCGGAGTAGTTGTTGTAAGCGTTGTTTTCAACGTTGTTGGTTTTGTTGTGGTAGTCGGAGTAGTTGTTGTAAGCGTTGTTTTCATCGTTGTTGGTTTTGTTGTAGTAGTCGGAGTAGTTGTTGTAAGCGTTGTTTTCATCGTTGTTGGTTTTGTTGTAGTAGTCGGAGTAGTTGTTGTAAGCGTTGTTTTCAACGTTGTTGGTTTTGTTGTAGCTGTAGTAGTTTTAATGGTTGTTGGTATTCTGGCTTAAATGATAGAAATAACATTTATTAGAGGTAATAATTGGTATAAAACCATTGGTTAAAGATAATAAAATTGAGAATGGAAATCGGGAATGTGTCAAAACGACAATAACCCAATCAAAGTGGGGTAAACAGCCGAAGGCCACAAATGGGTCTTCAATACAAAATTTAATGACGTTTATTTTTGGAATTCATTTTTATATTTCTCACTCCGGCGTATGATACAATTTTTCGACAGGTACATAATCTGTGTTAAACATTTTTAAAGTGTTTGGTTAAGTAAGAGCAACTATTAGAAGTTACCATATTTATTTAGCAAACGAGTTGATTTTTATTTAAAATCTAGGAAGGGTTTAACAATTAAAACAGTTGAAATTTAAATTGATCTTTTTGCACGATTTGAAAAAAAACAGAAATATGTGGATTTTGTTTTTTAAATAATTCATCGTTTTAATTCCTAGTTAACAGTCTGTTCCATAACAGGGGTATATAACTTTTCATAAATTCTTGTTTATTGACTTTCATATATATAGCAAGGGAAGTTTCAACGAAAAGTTAAAAGCAGTTTTTCATAAATATAGTGGAGAATGAAGCAATATAATTGAGAATGGAAATGCTGGGAAATGTGTCAAAGAGACAACAACCCGACCATAGATCAGACAACAATAAATATTAATCTAAATTGAATTTCAAAAATTGAATTTCAAAAATTGAATTTGTTTTATAGCTACATCAACAAAATTTAAAACAAAACTATGATGGCTTACTTTTTACACAGTATGACTTGGGTTGAGATTTGTCTCATATATATATTATTTGTTTGTGTATGATATAATGTACACCTTAACCAGCTTAACACTTGCAAACATTTTTTTTAATAAGTGAAACAAAAAATGATGCATTCGTAAAAGGCATGTTTAACTTAATTTTCAATAATTGTTGACAATTCATAGTCTTAATGAAACTCTTATACTAAATAGTTCACAGCCTTTTCTCGTTTGAATTGTTTCACACTTTCATTTTGGGGCCTGTTATAGCTGACTATGAGGTATGGGCTTGATCATTGTTGAAGTCCGTACGGTGACCTATATTTTATTAATTTCTGTGTTATTTTGGTCTCTTGTTAAGAGTTGTCTTATTGACAATCATAACACATCTTTTTCTTCTATATTAATGAAATTCTTATACCAAATAATTCATAGTCTAAATGAAATTCTTATACCAAATTATTCACTGTCTTTATGAAACTTAAACCAAATAATTCACAGTCTTAATGAAACAATTATGCCAAAATAAGTATACCTAATAATTCACAGCCTCCATGAGACACTTATATGAAACAATTCACACTCTAAATGAAACAAGTTTTACGGCAATGACTGTTAATGAGATAAAAAAAAAAAAAACAATAAAAAACAATTTAAATGGAGCAATCAGTAGAAAATAATAATATACTATCAATTATATGACGTTTTCAAAAAGTCTCAATGATGAATTTCTTTTGATACATGTACCCTTGTAAGCATCAAATTGAATTCTTACGATTTTGTCACTAAACTCACCATTACAACATTTCCCGCCATAACCGCCTTTACAAATACAACGATTAAGTGTGGGATTAAAGACTCCATGGTTCCTGCATTTCCCGCATACTCTTTCTTGGGTCGCCTTTGCTTTCCAGACACTTAATGGAATATTACATCCTTGTAAACAGTCAATCAATGTATTGTAGTAACAACATATATATCGTTGTCTCACTTGTTTACCCCCTCCGCATGTAGCATTACAGTTCTCCCATGGACCCCAACCCTCAGCATCACAATAATTGGAAGAAGGCAAACACGCATCACAGAAACCAAACAAATTGTAAAATATGAAAATGAGAAAATATGATCTCATTCTTCTGTAATAGTAATAATGTAAATTTGAATAATATTTTTATGTTCACTTTCCTGCGGGATTGTAATTATTGATAAATTATGTAATTTATATCTTTATGATACATGTTTACAAATCCGACGAACAATTGTCACTGTAATAAATGTTTAGTCCGAAGATGATACTCAAAATAGTTACCAGATAACTTCATTGATTGGGTAAATAACTTTTGATAGGTAAAAGTGAACATTAGACACGAACAGATTTTAAATTGACCGAATAATTGGCAAATGTTTCATGAGAAAATATCGACACACTGTACCGATTCGGCCGATATTATCGGAAAGGAAGCGTTATGAATATACAGCTGACTATACGGATTGGATTTTATTCATTGTTGACCATCGTACGGGCACCTTTATTTGTTAACTTTTATGTCATTTGGTCTCTGGTGGAGCGTTTTCTCTCTCATTAGTAATCACACCACAACTTTTTATTTGTATATTTATACTATGAAATGAATCATTTTAGATTCGTACTACACGAAAGGTTGCGTCTTTTTTGGACGGGTGAGCTATTTCGTTTATGTCATTTTAACTTTAATGTTCTGAAACTAAGTGTATTTTTTTTTCTTCAGTTGGATTTTTTTTTCGATATCCTTTAAAGAACAAAATATAAATCATCACACAGTTTAAAAAATGGCAGTGTCTGCAATAGTCAAATTGCCGTTCGTAGTAGGCTACGAGTACCCATATCCGGTTTTATCAATAAAATGGCATCAATAGGGAATGTGTCGCAATTAGTGAATAAATTGATTAAACTACTCAGAAGTTTTATAAATATTTATATATAGGTAAGAAAACAGTTTTTCTCAAATAATAAATATTCTTAAAATGGAATAGAGTTATATTGTATTATATGTTGCTGATGTGGGGAACTTGAGACATTTCAAAGTTATCATGAATTGGAACAATTTGTTCAAAACTATCAGTCGATTAATTTTATACAATTGTATATAAAAAAACTTACATGCAGAGAAAATACGAACTGGAAACACAAAACACAAAAATTAAAGGAATTAAAGTTAGACAGAATAAATTTTCCTGTATTATCCAAACAAAATCGACATGAAAAAGGCCTTATACAAGGTATTTGTTTTAAATTGTTACAGTAGTTTTAAATCCAATTTTCCGCGTTACATTCATTAGTCATTCATTGGACAATTTCCTTTTTAATAAAATTGACGGTACTAATTTTCTTGCACCAGATGCGCATTTCGACAATACATGTCTCTTCAGTGATGCTCGTGGCCAAAATATTTGAAATCCGAAGCTTATATAAAAGATGAAGAGCTATAATCCAAAAGGTCCAAAAAGTATAGCCAAATCCGTGAAAGGAATCAGAGCTTTGCATGAGGGAGATTCATTCCTTAATTTATAATAATTTCTAATATTTTGTAACATTTTAAATTTTTCGAATCATGACTTCTAGTTTTTTATTGTAAACCGTTCATGATTTAAAGGATATGTCTACTTTAACTTCTTTCCAAATATAATTTGTCATCAGTGTACATTTTAATTAAAATGTTTATTATGTATTATTATCTAATAAATACAATTTGAAAATATTATTTTTCATACTCTTCATTCGTTCTACACGAAATCCCATATTATCTATATTTTCAGTTTATATTTTATGTTTCATTCCCGATCCGATGGCTCTTTATTTTACAACCGGATGTGGGTACGCGTAGCCTACGGATGGCAATTTGACTATTCGTACCCGCATGCGGGTACGCGCGCACTATCTTAAAAACATCAGAATCTGTAACAGCAAGCAATAGAAATCGCATAAGGTATTTAAAGAGATAACAAACTCGCTTTACCAAATAAAGTTGATTTAGATTCAAAACGAAATCTCTTCTGATCTGACACCACAAATACTAAAACATGGGAGATAAAGAAGATACAGAGTTGCGTTCAATATCGTAGCAGCTAAAAAATGCTACGTAGTGTAACGTAGATTTATTACTACACGTTCAATAGTCATAAATCTACGTAGCCCTATGTAGCCGCTACGATGTTGAATGCAATACAGCTTTAAAACAGCGGACCATTTTTTACAAAGTTTGTAAGTAAAACATAATATAAGCATACCACACATTTTAGCTTCACATGGACTTTTCCAATAATATTGCGGGATAAATCTTTTTCGGAGATCCATTCATTATCTTGCCATTTTGACAAATAAAAAGATAGTGGAACCCATCTCCAACTAAACCATTGGTTAATTCTATCAATACTAAAACATGCTGATATATAACAATGTATACGACAATGTCGAGTATCGACATGATATTGCAAATTCTTTTCACATATAAAAATAAGTAACATCTAATGAAAATTTAAAAAAGTAACTATTAAAACAAACCCCGATGTTCCCTACAAATTTAGATGTCTTACAAACTAACTGTGTATCGTAACACTTTTGCTTTTAATTTAAAGTACAGTAAATGAGCTTTGTAACAGATTTCGGTAAAATGTTGCTTACACGTTTGCAACATTTGTGAAAAAAAAAATATACAAAATTGCCAAACGAATTCATAAGTTTGTCTGAAAATAATCAAAGTTTTGAAACTAATGCATAGATTTTTCGTAGAAATATACATGTTTTTGATACATGAATTTTAGTTTGATTGATTTCGAAATATTCATAGGGTTACACACCTCTTTTATTTAGTATTCAAGTTGTTACCTTGTTGACTTTGAAAAACATCACAGATACATATACGTTTTAGGACTAGTAATGCACAAATGTTACGCTTATATACTAGTTTGACAGATGTTTAAGTCGGTGACCTAGTATAATTTTGCATTATTCAGGCGGAAATGTATGTATCATCATCATTACATTGGGGTTGTTTTTCAATATGAAACACCATTTGACCATCTACCAATGTAATTATCGCAGAGAGCTATTGGGAATATTTTGACGGTGGATATAGATAAGATTTTCTTTTCACTTCGATGGAGAATTAGAAAACAATTACTTTTTTTTATGAAAAAGTAGGCCGTTTTGACGAATTATTGTCTCATATCTTATGTCAACTTTAACTTAATATCAATAAATGATTATTTATAATTTTGTAATGAAAACAGAAATGATCTTAACTCATTTCGAAGATCTATGTACATGTATCTATCAATATTCAAGGGATCTCATTATGTTTGTTTAATGATAAATTTATCGAATATTTGTCAAAATCAGAGATAAAGTTTACAAATCAGTATCAATATGATATCCAACAATGATCATCAATGTAATTAATTTTGACGAATGATTTAAAATGACAGATTTGTATGACCTTCTGTTTATCTTTTTGAATCAATAATTTGAACATAACAAATTATAACAGTAAACAAAAATTTAGTTAGCTAGCCTTTTTCTTTATCTTCAACAATAGACACACTCAAACATTCTTGAGTTTTTGCACAAAAGCTAGTAAAATAATACTCATTTAAGGGCAACCACAACCATACGCGGGTATAAAAAAATTACCAAAAAATTAAACATTTTTTTTTCATTACAAATTTTATTTATTACACATTTAGTTATTACTTTGGTACAAAAATCACCCAGACAAATCGATTTGGTTTGACCTCAGATGACTTTAAAAATGTTTATATCATTGAAAAAGCTCCAAATTATCTCCCTTTGGTGCAAAAATGTCATTTTTTGACGTTTAAATTGAAATGTCTTTTTTAACTCATCGGTGACCTATACTTTTTATTATTGTTTTCAAACAAGCTGTGCATAAACTAAATAATTGTAAAACTTAAGCGATTTATGTAATTTAGTTTTTTTTTTATTTCGATATTACCAATATTTCTCCTATACGTTCAAGAGAAAAAAAAGGACATTAAAAAAATGTATGCTTCTTTCGGAGACAGATTGTGAGCCCAAATGAACGATGACCCCATATTTTTATTTCATATTTCTATTAGGTATAAGATAAAGTTTAATCATATAAAAAATAGCAAAATCCTGTATAGAAAAAAGTTGATTTAGACCCGCGAGCCCCTTAAAGTGTCTACTATCTAATTTGTCAAATTTTGACTTGTTTGTTGATTTTGTCTTGCAGGTATATTTTGTAATTTATAGCTTCCTTCTGAATTTTAAAGTTTTTAAGATCATATTAAATAAACGCCATAAATTGGTAAAAATCGGCACCAATTTAAAGAGTGGTCAAACGCTTTCAGTGGCGTAGCTTGCATGTATGCTCAGATGCTCAAGCATCCACATCATTTTGACAAAAAATAAAATAAAATAACAGGAGTTCAACTCGGAAGTATCCAAATGTAACAAGGCTGAGGATATGAGGATAACGTCCAGTCATTTTCGAAGCAGTTTGCCTGGTCCTTCATTTAGGATAATTTAGTTTATGTAAACAAGACAGTTCAATCGCAGAATATTGTTTCAAGTTAACTTTTGTTAAAACAAAAATGTATACATCATAAGCTAAGGCAAGCGGAGAGGATGATGATAAGCAGACCCGTGAATCTGTTTCATCTGAAATTGAACCTAGTGGAGTGATGGCTTCTCGTCTGACTTTAGCAACAAACAACTACAACACCATATCCTGATATTGTTTCTTGTGACATGGTAAACGACGAGATAAAAAAAAATCCATTTGTAGTAGATCGTGATAATTCCTAGGCTTATGAATTCCCGTTTCTATCTAGGTTCAAATACTAATCTTATTTTCAATTAAAGAATAAATTTCAAATGTTCCCCGCCATGCACATTACATGTCATATTTTATCTATCAAAGGACAAGGAACAAGGGAATAACTAAAAAGCACTTATTTATTCTTTTTCTTTTTTATTTTCAATATCTTCACAGCAAATGGAATGGGATTTCCATTACAATTTATATTTTAAAGGGTCATAACTGGTTAAAAATATTTGATTACGACTTATTTTCGAAAGTGTCAAAGACATTGCTGATGATATAAGTTTCACTTAATCTGGCAAGAAGTGTACACATGAAAATGCTAACAAGACCGTACGGTCGGACGCCCGGTATTATTATGTCTCCTTCAACGCGTTTAGCTAGCTAAGTAATCAAAAATCAAAAACCAAAGATTGTAGACTCAAATTTATGGAAAAGGGAGTCACTTCAGTTCCTATATTCCGAAGTTCCTTAATTATACAGAAGTGCCGCTGTAATGGGGTCCGTTTTTGATATGTCAAATATAAGATTGGGTGGGAAACTTTTACATCAAATATTTATGAATTGAATGATGGTAGTTTCGATGAAACAATAAAATTCGGTTGAAAATATAAAAATATATGAATTGGTGGGTATTTTGAATTTAAACAAAACATTAACTAGTGTCGGATTCTGGGGGAGTACATGTGCTTAAATGAAAAAATAATTTTGTGCATAAAAAGTTCCAAAATAAATTTCAACCCTGGCTACGCCTCTGGCTTTCCATATGCTGACCTATGTGTAAAATATGTCTTACTGATCATTGTACGTTGTTGTAATATAAAAAAAGTCTGTTTATCTATCACAGTTTTCAGGATAAAAAGCAAAAACACAACACATTTAAAAAGATCGTCGTTAAAGAGCATTAACTCAAATACAGATTAGACGAAAGAAATCGGACAAACACTTATTTGCAGTTTATATCCCAATGGTTATTTTTATCCTTTTTAAGATTCTTTCTATGATCTATTGCCGTTTTGAAGATATCAAACACAAACGCAAATCAAATGTAAAAAATCGTCATTCAAGGACGAATAACTCTAATAATGAGTCTATCGCCGATTTCAGCCATGTTGACATTAAAAAAACAAATTGCAAGATTCGCAATGCAAGACAAATTTCTCCTTTAGAATGTCGTCTGACAGTTTTGTTGTAAATAGACAATAGGTAACGCTGGAAAATCTGAACAATTCTGCCCTTTCAGATTTTCTCTAATTACAAATGAATTATAACAGTTTTCAAAATTATAAACAAGACCTGCATTAACTATTTGTTCTATTTTTTGCCGTGTCGACCAAAATCGTGGTTGGCAGGCGGGTCATCGGGCACAGTTTTAAACTAGATGATTATGACCAAATTTTGTCAGTTCTCAGAGGAGAAGATTTATATAAAAGTTAACAGAAGAAGACAGACTACGATGAAGACGACTGACAACGGACGCCAAGTTATGGGAAATACTACCACTGGCACATCGGGCAAGGCGAGTTCATTATAAAATTGATTCATTTTGGTTGCTGTCAAACATTACAATGAGACAACAATTCATTAAAATGGTAGTAGAACACAGATGTAAACAATTACAAGTTAATGTAAAACCTTCAACAATAGGCAAAACCATAATGCTACATAGTTATTTATAACTCAATGAAAGGCAAACTACATGAAATCGTTTCAATAAATGTACAAGTAGATGTAACAAAAACTTTAAGGACAACTGATGTAATCCAAAATAATAACCTAACTACACCAACACTTTATTCTGATTGCTGAATATTGTTCCTCAAGAGCATTGTTATATGATCCGTAATAATCTAGATCTTTTTGGCCCGAATACTGATTGGCTGGAATAACCGTTTCACACATATTTTAATTCGTCGTAGACACGAAATGTTTTACACAGAGGATTAATAAAGTGTATATGAAGCGCGAGATTTTTACAAAATCAAGAATAAAAGGGTTAAATGAATAAAGGCAACAGTAGTATACCGCTGTGAGTTGTTTAACAATTTCAAAAAAATAACAATAACCTTGAAAAAAAAAGCTGCAATATACAATGATATACACAGGTTAATGAAAATAATTATGTTGTAAGGTTTGTATGTATGTAAATACGTAGCACCCTCGAGAGCTGCGAGGGTACAGTGGAAACCATGAACACTCCTCATCGTGATTAATGGGGATGTGTCACTAACATATTTACAAGAACAATCTCCAACCAACACGAGGGAGTGCTAGGACACCAGGCAGAGTCTGTTATTATGGTGGAGGAAGCCGAACTACTCTGAGAGAACCCCCGGGATGCTCAGCGGGAACAGACAAAATAAATAATTTGGCTGTTCATAGACCGAAGAAGTGTAAATTTATAGTAACACTATAAAAAAAATCATGCATCAGAGACTAAAATCAATTAAAACACATCTTTATAGAAAACATTTACATGTACTTGCATGTATCTCTATACATCCCGTTTGAAAAGAAAAAAAATTATTTATGTCATATTTTGCTGATGACAAAATCGATATATGTGCCAATGTAAACTATATTTAGAGACCAAATTATAACATTGGTAAGATGACCTTTACTTATATTTTTTTGTTATAGGATCACAAAGTGATTTCCGCAATTTTAGTACAATGCTGCCTTAAACTTATAGGATCTCTTTTCTACAGGTATAGTCAAACATGTTTGTATTTTTTAGATCTCAACTCCCCCTGTACCTCTAGCCAATGAAGATTAAAAAAACACACAGCAATACGCAGGGTAAAACTCAGTCTAAACTTTTCTTTTAAATATCTCAGAATCATATAAATATTAAAGAATTTGCATAAATTTGTCTCAAATGTAAATTAAAAATGAAAGTACAAATCATCATCTTCCTCCATTTTATCATCGCCATTGGATGCAGTATATTGTCACGTGACAATATGTATGTCAGACCACCCACGCATTTCGTTTTCCCGCCTTAGATGGTACCGGTTTTCCACTTGGAGATGGTTTTTGTTTGTGCGGTATAACTAATGATTTGGCTTTGGAATCACTGTTTTTCTGTTTACACCTAAAATAATTATCAACATCATTAGAATTTAGTCGTGTACTTGAATTTAATTATCACGTTGCGCTGTACCATTTATTTGGTTATAAGTGATTTTAAGTAGACCACAATCTTATTGGTAGTAACTGAACCTTAGAATCTGACGTAACGATTTTTTTTTAATTTTGATCCAAACAGGAAGGCAAAAGACAATCAAACTTAATTATAAAACGAAAAAAATATCGCTCTCTCTCTCTCCCTGTACATTGATATATAACAAGTGTGGACACAGAGTTGTGTTATCTGATTTTGTACAGGGTTGATTCTGCAGAGTTCTTATAGATGGCCATACCATTTAATTATGTTGTGTTGTTTAGTTTGCAAATGTGGACACTGTTTTACATTGAAATAATAGGCAGATAATTCAGATTGACAATACACTAAAAATGCAATAAAGAAGAACTATTAAAAAAGTATTGTTCTGTGAAAATGTTGCATGTACAAATTACAGTTTGGTCTTAGGAGTCTTAGGGCAAAACAATTGTAAGGAGTTAAATAAAACAAAATGTTATCGAAACTTTGCAAATATGAATTTGATGCAAAAAAAGCATGACATCATAATATCCGTAAACAAATTAGATAATTAAATGATACCTAAAATTTATAATATTTTCTGTCTTATGTAAACATAGTTAGAAGCAGAAACTGCTTTGGTTTATGCCATCCTTTCAAGTAATGTTTGTGGTGACATTTCTGAACGCCTACATGTATTGTGCGAAATGGACAGGTGAATAATTCTAACTGATATAAAATACTGTAATCAAAGACTGAATTACCCGGATTTACTCGGATTTGCAGAATTCGCTGCATCAAAAAAACATTTCGTCTTATAAAAACATATAGTATAAATAAAGGCAACAGTAGTATACTGCTGTTCGAAATTCATAAATCGATTGAGAAGAAAACAAATCCGGGTTACAAACTAAAACT
This sequence comes from Mytilus edulis, assembly GCA_019925275.1. NCBI lineage: Eukaryota > Metazoa > Mollusca > Bivalvia > Mytilida > Mytilidae > Mytilus > Mytilus edulis. The sequence continues at coordinate 11,368,371 of CM034352.1, forward strand.
GAGGGAAACACATCAAATATAAAACACTACACTGCAACATACACAGAAACGAACTATAATGTAACAATGGCCATTTGGTACAGGACATTTTAAGAAAAAATGCTGGGTTGAACCTGGTTTTGTGGCTAGCCAAATTTTCCGCTTTTATGACAATGTTTAATATAACATGTAAATAGTATCATTCACTACAAGAAATTTGATTAATCACACTTGTTTCCACGGTGATCCAAATTGTGTAAACTGTCAGAGTGTACAACACAATCTTGAAATCTTAAATCTTAGTAGCTCTTTGAATGGTTTTACCCCCAACAAAAACAAATGCGGTTGAAGGTTTTGTAGAGCTAAGTAAACGTTGCGGTAATTTTAAACTTTGTTATACAATGCTTGATTTCAGTCTGTCCCTACATGTAGCATGTCGTTTTATTTTTTGCAATATTTGTTTGGTTTTTTTTCTTCTCTTTCCACTATTTTTTATTCATTTTAACAGTGAAACGATGTCTTTGTTTAAATTGATAGCTTGGTGTTAGCCTTATGCCAAGTGGCATATATTTCAAACATATTTCAAGATGAATGAATAATTAAATGATATGACAAGTGTGATAAATATACTTACAAAAAAACACAACAACAGCACGACATGACGTATAAAACTACAGATGATACGGTTGTTGTTATTATAGCCCAAGTCTTCACTACAATGAAAATATTTGTGTATTCTATGTAATATAATTAAACATGAGACCAAATGACATAGCAGTTAACAGCTGTATGTCACCGTAAGTTCTTCAATGAAGAGAACTATCCACACCATATAGTCAGCTATAAAACGCCC
>CM034352.1:11369302-11398621 GCA_019925275.1 Mytilus edulis
GTGTCCACACTTGTTATATATCAATGTGCAGGGAGAGAGATAGAGGGATTTTTTTTCGTTTTATAATTAAGTTTGGTTGTCTTTTGCATTCCTGTTTGGATCAAAATTAAAAAGGCTCGTTACGTCAGATTATGGTCAACTTAAAATCACTCATAACCAAATAAATGGTACAGCGCAACGTGATAATTAAATTCAAGTACACGACTAAATTCTAATGATGTTGATAATTGTTTTAGGTGTAAACAGAAAAACAGTGATTCCAAAGCCAAATCATCAGTTATACCACACAAACAAAAATCATCTCCAAGAGGAAAGCCGGTACCATCCAAGGCTGGAAAACGAAATGCGTGGGTGGTCTGACATATATTGTCACGTGACAATATACTGCATCCAATGGCGATAATAAAATGGAGCAAGATGATGATTTGTACTTTCATTTTTAATTTACATTTGAGACATTTATGCAAATTCTTTAATATTTATATGATTCTGAGATATTAAAAATGTGGACAAGTTCATTTATATACATATTATCTATTTGATATTATTCCCAACTTTATACTTAGTTTATATCTATTTTACCCTATACTATAATGATCTTACTATATTGAACATATTGAACATATTTTGTATTATATGGTTCAATGAATCCAAAATACTCTATTTGGTCTCTTTGATATTTACTCACCACTGGCTATTGGACAAACTACCTTACTTAACAACATGTTTGACTATACCTGTAGAAAAGAGATCCTAAATTTTAAGGCAACATTGTACTTAAATTGCGGAAATCACTTTGTGATCCAATAAAAAAAAAAATTATTAGTAAGGGTCAACTTACCGATGTTATAATTTGGTCTCTAAATATAGTTTACATTGGCACAAATATCGATTTTGTCATCAGCAAAATAAGACATAAATATTTTTTTTTCTTTTCAAACGGGATGTATAGAGATACATGCAAGTAAATGTTTTTCTATAAAGATGTGTTTTAATTGATTTTAGTCTCTGATGCATGATCTTTTATAGTGTTACTATATTTACACTTCTTCGGTCTATGAACAGCCAAATTATTAATTTTGTAAAAACTATTTCAATTCTCCATTTAAACTGTATACCTTTGAAGGCCTCGGTTGGTCAAAGTTATCCCCGCATTTGACCTGGAGATCAATCTTCTGATATCTCTTTGGTTTGTCTGTTCCCGCCGAGCATCCCGGTGGTTCTCTCAGAGTAGTTCGGCTTCCTCTACCATAATAACAGACTCTGCCTGGTGTCCTAGCACTCCCTCGTGTTGGGTTAGGGATTGTTCTTGTAAATGTTGAACATTGTAAATATGTTAGTGAAACATCCCCATTAATCACGATAAGGAGTGTTCATGGTTTCCACTGTACCCTCGCAGCTCTCGAGGGTGCTACGTATTTACATACATACAAACCTTACAACATAATTACTTTCATTAACCTGTGTATATCATTGTATATTGCAGCTTTTTTTTCAAGGTGATTGTTGTTTTTTTGAAATTGTTAAACAACTCACAGCGGTATACTACTGTTGCCTTTATCCATTTAACCCTTTGTTTCTTGATGTTGTATTTAAACTGTACCATGGATCAAATTTATTCGATTAGTCTATGTTAACTAGTGTTAATATGTATATTGATTGTTAGTACTTTGCTTCTGTCATAATTTGGTTTCAAAACTTTCGATTGTAAATAATCACCCCCCCCCCCCCGCCATTTCCCATTACGAGGCCATTTGTAAATGTGTATACAAAAAATTAAAAATCTCGCGCTTCATATACACTTTATTAATCCTCTGTGTAAAACATTACGTGTCTACGACGAATCAAAATATGTGTGAAACGGTTGTTCCAGCCAATCAGTATTCGGGCCAAAAAGATTCGGATTATTACGGATCATATAACAATGCCCTTGAGGAACAATATTCAGCAATCAGAATAAAGTGTTGGTGTAGTTAGGTTATTATTTCGGATTACATCAGTTGTCCTTAAAGTTTTTGTTACATCTACTTGTAAATTTATTGAATTGATTTTATGTAGTTTGCCTTTCATTGAGTTATAAATAACTATGTAGCATTATGGTTTTGCCTATTGTTGAAGGTTTTACATTAACTTGTAATTGTTTACATCTGGGTTCTACTGTCACACATTACTTTGGTACTAAATTTTATGTTTCAAACTGTCTAATTATATTGACTTCTTTTGTGTACATTTCGTATGCAGCAGGCATATCTAATTTATTCAATACTAATAATGATCTCAAAGTTCGCTATGAATTCACATGTCCGAAATATTTTTTTTTATTAAAATAACTAATTTGTAACACTGATATTTTATATTTGGACTTTATTAAATGAATTTTGACTTTATCAATTTGTTTATGTTTACTGTATTGAACTGCCGACTTGTGTGTGAATAAAGAGCTAGTACCCCGCATTGTGAATCGTTCCCAAAGACGAAATCCCACTCGCAAACCGTTCTGGCAATGTTTATCTGGAAAAGTACAAAGTCTTTCTTACTACTACTACTACTACTATTTTAATGAATTGTTGTCTTATTGTAATGTTTGACAGCAACTAAAATGTATCAATTTTATAATTAACTCGCCTTGCCCGATGTGCCAGTGGTAGTAATAATAAAATAATAATCTATTTTATTATTGTGTCACATATTGATTGACATACATATCATACAACAATATTAAAACATACATAGAACAATCAATACCCAGCCATATCATTTGGCTTATGAGACAAATTACACAAAATATACATGTTCTTAAAAATCATACATCTAAAACTTCACACATATATGTGAAAATATGTACATTAAGATATTGCGGGGGGGGGGGGGGGGGGGGGGGGGGGGGTCAACTGATATGCATAATTTAAATAAACTCAATGAATTAAAATAATTGTCCAGGGTTAAAAATTTAAGTAAAAAATTTATGTCGCATGAAAGTAGTTAAAAATTATGTAAATAATTTACGTCGCATAAAAAACTTATGAATACTTTTACATAAAAATGGCTGAATCTCGGAGCAATTCGTGATTTGTATAAATTTTAAATCGTCATTCAAATTTTCAAAACTGTTAATATGTTGTGAACATTCTGAGTAAAGGTCAAATCTTAAGTCATTATATAGACAACAGTTCAATAAGAAATGTTTCTCAGTTTCAACACTTTCGTCAGAGCAATAATCACATAAACGGTCTTCAGCAGGTATTGGCGGCTTGGTGTATCTTCCAGTCTCGATGGCTAACGGGAGCGATCCTGCACGAAACAGGGCCATAGTATTTCCCATAACTTGGCGTCCGTTGTCAGTCGTCTTCATCGTAGTCTGTCTTCTTCTGTTAACTTTTATATAAATCTTCTCCTCTGAGAACTGACAAAATTTGGTCACAATCATCTAGTTTAAAACTGTGCCCGATGACCCGCCTGCCAACCACGATTTTGGTCGACACGGCAAAAAATATAACAAATAGTTAATGCAGTTTGTTTGTAATTTTGAAAACTGTTATAATTCATTTGTAATTAGAGAAAATCTGAAAGGGCAGAATTTTTAAGATCATCCAGCGTTACCTATTGTCTATTTACAACAAAACTGCCAGACGACATTCTAAAGGAGACATTTGTCTTGCATTGCGAATCTTACATTTTGTTTTTTTAATGTCAACATGGCTGAAATCGGCGATAGACTTTTTATTCACGTTATTCGCCCTTGAATGACGGGTTTTACATTTGATTTGCGTTTGTGTTTGATATCTTCATAACTGCAATATATCATAAAAGAATCTTAAAAAGCAAACAAATAACCATTGGGATATAAACTGCAAATAAGTCTTTGTCCGAATTCTTTAGTCTAATCTATATCAACAATGGTCTTTTCCAATTTGTTGTGTTTTTGCTTTTTATCCTGAAAACTGTGATAGATAAACAGACAATTTGATATTACAATAATGATCAGCAAGACATATTCTACACATAGGTCAGCATATGGAAATCGTTTGTAGACTCTTTAAATTGGAAATATTACACCTTTATGACGATTTTTACCAATTTATTGCGTTTATTTACTATGATCTTAAAAACTACAAAATTCAGAAGGAAGCTTTAAATTACAAAATATACCTGCAAGACAAAATCAACAAACAAGTCAAAATTTGACAAATTAGATAGTAGACACTTTAAGGGGAATATAAAATATAAATATGGGGTCACCGTTCATTTAGGCTCACAATCTGCCTCCGAAAGAAGCATACATTTTTGTTAATGTCCTTTTTTCTGTTGAACGTATAGGAGAAATATTGGTAATATCAAAATAAAAAAAGAACCAAATTACAGAAATCGCTTCATTTTTACAATTATTTAGTTTATGTACAGCTTGTTTGAAAACAATAATAAAAAATATAGGTCACCGATGAGTTAAAAAAGATATTTCAATTTAAACGTCAAAAATGACATTTTTGCACCAAAGGGAGATAATTTGGAGCTTTTTTTAATGATATAAACATTATTTAAGTCATCTGTGGTCAAATCAAATCGATTTGTCTGGGTGATTTTTGTACCAAAGTAATGACTAATAGTGTAATAAATAAAATTTGTAATGAAAATTTTTTTTTTAATTTTTTGCTAAATTTTTTATACCCGCGAGCCACCTTAAATGATGTGGTTGCCAATAAATGAGTATTATTTTACTACCTTTTGTGCAAAAAACTCAAGATTGTTTGAGTATGTCCATTGTGAAGATAAAGAAAAAGGCTATCGGACTAAATTTTTGTTTACTGTTAAAATTTGTTTTGTTCAAATTATTGATTCAAAAGATTAACAGAAAGTCATACAAATCTGTCATTTTAACTCATTGGTCCAAATTAATTACATTGATGATCATTGTTGGATATCATATTGATACTGATTTGTAAACTTTATCTCTGATTTTGACAAATATTCGATAAATTTATCATTGAACAAACGTAATGAGATCCCTTGAATGTTGATAGATACATGTACATAGATCTTCGAAATGAGTTCAGATCATTTCTGTTTTCGTTTCAATATAATTATGAATATTCATGTGTTGATACTAAGTTAAAGTTGACATAATATATGGGACAATAATTTAAAATGCCTTTTGTATAAACGGCCTACTTTTTCATATTAGATAATTGTTTTCTAATTCTCCATCATGCTTTGCAAAAAGTGAAAAGAAAATGTTATATCATATCCACCGTCAATATAATGCCGATAGCTCTGTGTGATAATTATATCGGTAGATGGTCACCACGGTGTTTCATATTAAAAAGAAGAACCCGATGTATTGATGTTGTTACATACATATCAGCCTGAACTATGCAATATTCTACTAGTTCACCGACTTCGTTTCTTCGATAAAAAATCTTTCAAACTAGTATATAAGCGTAACATTTGAGCATTACTAGTCCTATGGCTGTACAACCAGCCAAGGTCGTTAAAAACTTCCATCTGTTGTTGTTACTAGTCCTAGGGCTGTACAACCAGCCAAGGTCGTTAAAAACTTCAATTTGTTGTTGTTACTAGTTCTAGGGCTGTACAACCAGCCAAGGTCGTTAAAAACTTCCCTTTGTTGTTGTTACTAGTCCTAGGGCTGTACAACCAGCCAAGGTCGTTAAAAACTTCCATTTGTTGATGTTACTAGTCCTAAAACGTGTGTCTTTGAAGTTTTTCAAAGTCAACAAGATAACAGCTTGAATACTCAAAAACGAAGTTAGTAACCCTATGTTTATTTCTGATTCAATCAAGCAAAAACGAAGTTAGTAACCCTATGTATATTTCTGATTCAATCAAACAAAAACGAAGTTAGTAACCCTATGTATATTTCTGATTCAATCAAAGAAAAACGAAGTTAGTAACCCTATGTATATTTCTGATTCAATCAATCAAAAACGAAGTTAGTAACCCTATGTATATTTCTGATTCAATCAAACAAAAACGAAGTTAGTAACCCTATGTATATTTCTGATTCAATCAAACAAATTTAAAATTAATGTATCAAAAACATGTAAAGATCTAAGAAAAATTTAAAATTTTGATGATTTAGAGACAAACTTAATTTGTTTGGCTATTTTGTATGGTTTTTTTTCACAAATGTACACCATTCAATAAAAATATTTTTTAGAAAATAAGACAGATGATGCATTGTCTTTTTGATTTTAAGTTCAATGTGGCAATTTGTATGCAAAATTTTACCAAAATCTGTTACAAAGCTCATTTACTGAATTTAGATTAAAAGTAAAAGTGTTACGATATAAGGTTAATTTATAAGACATCTCATTGTGTAGGGAACATCAGGAATGGGTTTTAGAGTTACTTGACAAATTTGGATGTTTCCTTTTTATTCAATAAATGTTGCTTATTTTTATATTGAAAAGAATTTGCAATATCATGTCGATACTTATGGAATAACCGTTTTAAAAATGATATCGGATATGTTCCTTACGTCGTAACTACAATCCCCTTCCCTTTCATGAATGTGACCTACCGAATTAGACTATTTACAGGATTTGTTATCACATAAGCAACACGACGGGTGCCACATGTGGAGCAGGATCTGCCTACCCTTCCGAATCGAAGCACCTGAGATGACCCCATAGTTTTTTGTGGGGTTCGTGTTGCTAATTCTTTAGTTTTCTATGTTGTGTCATGTGTACTATTGTTTGTCTGTTTGTCTTTTTTTCATTTTAAGCCATGGCGTTGTCAGTTTGTTTTCTATTTATGAGTGTGACTGTACCTCTGGTATCTTTCGCCTCTCTTTCAACCTTGTTCTATATCAGCATGTTTTTGTACTTATAGAATTAACTTATGGTTTAGTTGGAGATGGGGATGGAGATTCCCCTATCTCTTTATTTGTCAAAATGACACGATAATGGATCTCCGATAAAGATTTTTTCCAAAATATTATTTAAATAATCCATGAGAAGCTAAAATGTGTGGTATCCTTATACTAATGCATATAGAGTTATTAACAAACTTTTCTCTGTTTATAAAAAAAATAGTCCCGGACGGTTTTATACCTGGACTTCTGTATCCTCTTTTCTCCCATGTTTTTGTATTTACACTGTTCATTGTAGATTAAGTTGCTTTTTGTTTATTGTATAATGTTATGTTTTTTTGTTGTTGCTTATGTTGCACACTTGTGTGCCTGGGCTGTTGAAATAAAATCTTGAAAATCTTAACCAAATATAGAGCCAATTAAAATGTAGAAAGGAAATGGGGAATGTGTCAAAGCGACATATTAACTGATATACTCATCTCGTCAATAAATACCACGAGTTTCACTAAACAATTCATTGGCCTATACACTTATGTCCAATCAGAAAAGATTTCTTTTTAAATCTAAATCAACTTTATTTGATAAAGCGAGGTTTGTTATCTCTGTAAATGCCTTCAGCGATTTCTGTTGCTTGTTGTTACAGATTTCTGATATTCTTTAAACTGGGTGATGATTTATATTTTGTACTTTAAAGGAAATCACCGCTTCATGATAAAAATGAATTTCTTGACAAAAAAAAAAAAAATAAATTACGACAATATTGAAAAAATACAGTTTCAGAACATAAAAGATAAAAGGACATAAACGAAACAGCTCCAAAAAGACACAACATTTCGTGTAGTACCAATCTAAAATGATACATTTCATAGTCTAAATCTACAAATAAAAAGTTGGGGTGTGATTACTAATGAGACAGCTCTCAACCAGAGACCAAATGACATAAAAGTTAACAAATAAAGGTGCCCGTACGATCGTCAACAATGCGCACAATCCTTAACACATAGTCAGCTTTAAAATGTCCCATCATTACAAATGTAAAGCAATTTAAGCGAGAAAACTCAAGGCCCGATTTATGTGCTAACCAATGAACGATACAAATATATATAGCAACGAACGACAACCACTGAATTACAGGATCCTGCCTTAGGACAGGCACACACTGAATGTGGCAGGGTTTAAAATAGTTTGAATGCTTCAATCTTCCTGTTAACCCTGGATAGTTAGTGGTGTAACAATACAATTTTAGAACAAAGTAAACAAATCGGTTTAATAATAATCAACTCATCAGATTGATACAAAGTCGCTGTTTTAAGATGAAAATGAATTTCTGCACGAAAAAAGAAAATTTAAAAAAATGACACTTAGTTTCAGAACCTTAAACTGAAAATGTCGGATTGGTTAAAAAACAATATTTTCCTATTCTTATATTACTGTTACTTATCGTTTTGTACATGTGAACATATAGTTACCAACGTCTCTTCGTGTTGCTCGTGGCCAAAATATTTGAAAATCCAAAGCTTATTAAAAATACGAAGAGCTATAAACAAAAAAGGACCAAAAAATATAGCCAAATCAGGGCAAGGAATGAGAGATATATTCCTTAATTTTAAATTATTTCTAAAATTTTGTAATAGCAAATTTCAATAACAGAAAATCCGTTTTTTCATGCCAGTACCAACAACCATTAGGAAAAAACCACCGGTCTAATCTATTCTACAAATGTATAAAACAAAAAATCAATTACGGCCAATACAAAGCTGTGAAAGCGTAGAATGGTCAGCCGGCGAAATTGTAAGACAATAACAATCAAAACCAAGGAGTAAACAAAGACTCGTAAATCAAAAGACATTTACATCATCACTAATAAATAATAAAATAATAAATAAGAACCAACACGAACTCCACTAAAAACCGGGAGTGAAATCAGATGGTCCGGAAGGGTAAGCATTTTCTGCACCGTATACAGCACCCGTCGTGTTATTCTTTGTTCAGTTCGATAATGATGTAAGGTTATTATGACTGAAGAAGAATATTAGATATGATTTCTGACACAATTTTGTCATAATGACCAATCAGGTCATGATGGCGACCGTAAAATTTCTTGAGTGATGACTTTAACTTGATTGATTAATAGCCCTGTCTTAGCAACTTATGGGAAAGCAGTATTCCTCATTCAACAAAATCAACGTACTTTGAGCTAGCTCTAGAGTAACGATTCAAGAGGGACGAAAGACACCAAAGGGACAGTCAAACTCATAAATCTAAAACAAACTGACAACGCCATGGCGCACGATATTGGTGTCACTTTGGAAATATGGGTTAGAAGGCGAGTTATTCAAATTCCAGCTCTTATCCTATACAATAAATATCCATGTTATTCATATCATTCGAAAGGAAATAAACCACAGAAATTAATAACATAGATGATTTTGTGCTTAGTCTATTTTTTAATGAAAAACTTTGCTCATTTCGATGCCCATAACGTCATTTCAAGGGTGTCCCGCTGTTACATTTCTTTACTTTAAGCGGCATTTTCACATGAGTAGATTATAAGGTCAACGTTTGAAACTTTCCGTGGAACAACGTCAAAATCGTCGTTTTATTAGGAATGTCGTGTAGCGCTGAGTGGCACCAATACCGTGCGTAACGTCGTGTTGCTTATGTGATAACAAATCCGGTAAATAGTGACACATGTACTCCACATGCTGGTGCCGCTGGGAGGATGTTGCTACACAGAAATGGAAAGTTGAAAAGGGTTTCGATATTACAAACTAGTCAAAACATTTACTAAATTTTATCATCGGTATAAGGACATTATTCGTAATTAAAGCTCAACATGCAGACTTCTTATACGTTTAGGTATTTCACATCCAATATTTTATGGAAATATTCTTTATAAAGCACAAAAATATCAGTATTCACCAGACTTGGGGTAATTGTAATTGTAATCGTTAATCAGCTGTAATTGATTACAATTTGTCAAGTAATCATTGTAATCATTAATCAGCCAAAAATCTGATTACATGTAATTTAATTTAATCAATTACTTTTCAAAATACCCTGATTTTTGATTACTTTATGATTACATTCTGATTACAATGAAAAAAATCTTAAACTGTGTTTATGGTCAATAAATGAACCTTTTTGTTATTCTTATTTAATTACTAATAATATTTAACATGTTAAGATAGTTTGGTTTACTTTTGTTTTTATAAAGCATGATAATTGGTTTGTATACTTCAGTAAAAAATAAACTGTTACAGTATTGAAAAGTCATCAATGGCCTAAGTAAAAGATATTGTACATATATTCACAATTAAAAAATTTACATATATATATTTGATAATAACTGTTATATTCAAGTAATAGTTTTCTTTAACCCTTAATTATAATCTTTTGTTAATGTTGTGATTTTTGTCAACTTTGAATTGACAGGTAGGAAACCAATTAAGGTTTGTTTTTGTTGCAATTACCAATTGAGTATAGCTGTAGGACAATATATATGGTAAAAGATAAATCAGAAATGTGATCATTTATCTAATTAGCACAAAATTAATTAGAAGTTGGACAAATATCTTGTTTAAAATTAGCAAATTTTTATTTGTATGTATTTGGACTTGACATGTAAAATGCAATGATTTTTAGTACTTGTATTTTGTTTACAATTTGATTAAACTGGTAACTTTATTTCATCCATATTTTAACTTCCATAAACTGCACTTTGAAACAAATATAAATTAAAGTCTAGAATAGGTCAGAAGACAAACAGCAAACTCTTTTTATAAAGCTATATTCAATTAAAGTCAAAATAATTCAGAGATCAATGATGATAAAGTGCAATGGGTCATAACCAGTGACACAATGTTCATGGATGTATGAAGTGAACTTTTGTGGTTTATTAAATAGATGAAGTTTGAAGTTATCATTTTATAATATAGCAAACAAAATACTTTCTAAAAAATGCTATATATATACATACAATTTTTTTTTTTAAATTCATTGTAATCAGATGTAATCATGATTACTTTGCAAATGTAATCATTAATTTAATCAGACACTTTCAGAAACGATGTAATCATTAATTTAATTGAATCGTACAAATGACAAAGTAATTGTAATTTAATCAATTACATTGAAAGTAATCGGACCCATATCTGGTATTCACCACAGAAGCTAACAAAACCTTTAAATAGACTTATTAAGAAGGGATAGAGTTACGATACTGTTGTCAGGTCATTAAAGATTGCATATTTTGGCGTTAATATTGATTCACTTATAGGGTCTTTGCATCGCAACTAAGCACATTTATCATTTATAAACCAGTTGTTGGCATGACACGTGTTATGTTCTTATCATATATATGTTATGATGGTATACTACTAAACCTCTCACGGGGAGGATTGTGCCTGATATTCATATGATGAAGACATACTTTATCAATCTTTTTAATTGAAGTCTGCAGCTGGCATGTCAGTTAACTGCTAGTAGTCTGATGTTATTTATGTATTATTGTCATTTTGTTTATTTAAATTTCTTTGGTTACATCTTCTGACATCAGACTCGGACTTCTCTTGAACTGAATCTTAATGTGCGTATTTTTATGCGTTTACTTTTCTGCATTGGCTAGAGGTATAGGGGGAGGGTTGTCCATGTGCCGATATCCCTACTAAATACTTAGCTGTATTATGGGACTTGTAATTGCTGTATGTTTCACCCCTACTCCTTAAATTAGTTGGTCGTTGAAAAAAATGTTTCAGCACAGTCTATGATACAGGTAGTTCTTGGATAATTTTCCCTAAATGATTCTGGACAACAGTCTCTTATTAATTCTCTAGGCAGCCAAACAATCAAGGACTTTAACTTATCTGCCAACACAGGAATCCATGAATTAAATATTTTGCAAGCTAAACCACTTGATATACCAAATCTTCTTGTCGGTGAAAAAAAGAAAACTGGAAACTGGTGATTCCGATTCCGATATGGAAATAACAGAACTGGACACTACCTTAGAAAGTGAACCAGGCACAACTGACAATTGATGTTTAAAAAAATTTCTTCTACCTGGAGTTGTCTTATTTTCATACCCAAGTCGTATCAATTCTTTGGATGGCATTACATGAAGTCTGTAAGGAATTAAACACGGACAATGGTCGTGCATTTCACCATGTAATTTACACATAAATATCCCCTTTAGAGAACTAACAGAATTTGGTCACAACCATCTAGTTTAAAACTGTGCCTAATGACCCGCCTGCCAACCACGATTGTGGTCGATATGGCAAAAAAATAGAACAAATAGTTAATGCAGGTCTTGTTTATAATTTTGAAAACTGTTATAATTAGAGAAAATCTGAAAGGGCAGAATTTTTAAGATTTTCCAGCGCTACCTATTGTCTATTTACAACAAAACAGTCAGACGACAGTCTATAGGAAACATTTGTCTTGCATTGGGAATCTTTCATTTTGTTTTTTTAATGTCAACATAGCTGAAATCGGCGATAGACTTTTTATAAAGTTATTCGCCCTTGAATGACGGGTTTTACATTTGATTTGCGTTTGTGTTTGATATCTTCAAAACTGCAATATATCATAAAAAGAATCTTAAAAAGGGAAAAAAAATAACCATTGGTATATAAACTGCAAATAAGTCTTTGTCCGAATTCTTTAGTCTAATCTATATTTGAGTTATTGCTCTTTAACGACGGTCTTTTCCAATGTGTCGTGTTTTTGCTTTTTATCCTAAGAACTTTTTTTTATATTACAACAATGATCAGCAAGACATATTTTACACATAGGTCAGCATATGGAAATCGTTTGTCGACTCTTTAAATTGGAGTTCATACACCTTTATGACGATTTTTACCAATTTATGGCGTTTACTTACTATGATCTTAAAGACTATAAAATTCAGAAGGAAGCTTTAAATTACAAAATATACCTGCAAGACAAAATCAACAAACACAGTCAAAACGAATGGGTTCAGTAAGACCCCTTTTTGGCCCCAAAATATAGCAGTATTACAAAATTGTGAAAATGTAATCTTTAAGCTATATTTTGGAAAGTAAAATGCTTCTGCTACATAAATATGAGATGTTTTTGACAAAACAATGCACACATATCGCGTACTAGCATCATTACGTCATGCTAAATTACTGAAATCTTCAAAATTTAAGCATTTTGGTTAATTTTTAGACGGTTTCCGTCTAAAATGAAAGTGACCGCATTCGTGTTCATTCATTATATTGAAATGTTAGTTGTATTTGATGATAATACAAAACATATATAAAGGTTGAGGATGAACACAGATGCGGCCACTTTCATTTTTGTCAAAAAAAAAACATCTGAAAAGTGAGGTTTTTTGGCATATTTGATAGATTTTTCATATTTAAGCTTCAATCAGAGCGTTTTTAATGACTAAATCAGTTAAAACCTTTCACATAAACTAAAAGAATCAATTGAAATAGACACTTAAGTGTTTAAAAAGTATCCAAAAACTTTCGTTAGATGAACCTGAAATTTGAGGCCAAAATCGGCCCTTACCGGACCTTCTCCTTTGACAAATTAGATAGTAGACACTTTAAGGGGACTCGCGGGTTTAAATCAACTTTTTTTCTATATAGGATTTTGCTATATTTTTCTATGATGAAACTGTAATCTTATACCTAATAGAAATATAAAATAAAAATATGGGGTCACCGTTCATTTAGGCTTACAATCTGCCTCCGAAAGAAGCATACATTTTTGTTAATGTCCTTTTTTCTGTTGGTATAGGAGAAATATTGGTAATATCGAAATAAAAAAAGAACTAAATTACAGAAATCGCTTAAATTTTACAATTATTACTATATATTCTTTATTCCAAAAGCAATATTGCTTATAGGTATCAAGTACAATACATATTACATTAAATATAATAAGCAGCAAATATTACAATAAGGTAATTCATTAATATGCAATTAATACAATTAAAAACAAATGTAGGAGCATGATATTAATTAGCATTATTTAACAATCTTAGTTAAAGTATGATATACACATTCAACGATTACGAATTTTTTCGGCAATACATAAATACTTTCCAAAATTATTAAGTTCTTTTATATTACGAACAGATACAATTGTATAAGTTTAAATACTGATAGATTTCTCCAATAATAAGGTTTGATATACTTCATACGAATATCTTTGTATCCAATACATTCCAAAATAAAATGATATTCATCTTCAACAGAATCACAGTTGCACACATAACATATTTTATCGTTTCTGTTTATTTTTAAAACCTTCCAGTTTCAATGTTCAAATTATGTGCATGTATACGATACTTGCTTATTAATGAATTATATCAAACATTAACAGGTCTACTAAGATAAAACTGCAAACCATGACTGTCATATATGTATTTGTAAAACAGACATTTAGAAGACTCCTCAAAAATGACATTGCTGCAGATATAAACCTATCAGTAACACGCTGTTTGAAATCAGCTATAAAAACATCTACATTTAAAACATTTTGTGTCAACCAGACATGATTTAAGCCATAATTACATAATAAATCTCGTATTTTACATGACCAATTCAATTTATTTTTACTTTTTACATTGCTAGCCTCCAGCATGTCTGCATAACAATTTTTCAGAATACAATTGTCAGTGTTTAACAATTTACACCAATATTTCATCATTTTACAGTATCTTTGTACATACATAAGGACTCTACCTAGTTCAAAATACACCATGTAATTTGTAGTACTCTTCTTAACTTTCAAAATCCTCTTTAAAAAAAATATAAGTGAAGAGTTTCAATGTCAATTGCTTTATGATATCCCCAAACTTCGCTACCATAATTCACTATGCTTAACACATATGTATCAAATAAAGACAGTAGTGTTTCTGTATTAAAAAAGTCTTCTTGAATTTTACTGAATAAACTAAAAGCAGCTTTTTTACCTTGATTTGACAACATTTTCTGAGTATTCGTAAAAATACCATTATAATTTAACAGCATCCTAAAAAATATAAATTCATCACATAACTCAATATTCTCTCCATCAATAAACCATTTTTCATCTGGTTTGATAACACCTCTGTTTCTAAATACAACAATCTTAGTTTTTAACATATTTATATGTAAATTATACCCTTCAGAACATATTTGTACAACATCTATCATTTTTTGAAGATCGTTTATATTTTCGATGAAAATAACAGTATCGTCAGTATACATTAATAAGTAAAGATTGAGCATTCTCATGTCATATGATTGACAACCCTGTTTTATTAATTCTATTTCAATATCATTGACATACATAGCATATAAAAAAAGTGACAAGGATTCCCCTTGCATTAGACCAATGTCACAGTTAAAGAACTCAGAAACATTTCCCTCATGTTTAACACATGATTTCAAGTTAGAATACATTGATTTTATTAAATGTAACAATTTTCCGGTTATAAAATTGAGAATGGAAATGGGGAATGTGTCAAAGAGACAACAACCCGACCAAAATAAAAAAGCACAACAGCAGAAGGTCACCAACAGGTCTTCAATGTAGCGAGAAATTCCCGCACCCGGAGGCGTCCTTCAGCTGGCCCCTAAACAAATATATACTAGTTCAGTGATAATGAACGCCATACTAATTTCCAAATTGTACACAAGAAACTAAAATTTAAATAATACAAGACTAACAAAGGCCAGAGGCTCCTGACTTGGGACAGGCGCAAAAAATGCGGCGGGGTTAAACATGTTTGTGAGATCTCAACCCTCCCCCTATACCTCTAACCAGTGTAGAAAAGTAAAAGCATAACAATACGCACATTAAAATTCAGTTCAAGAGAAGTCCGAGTCTGATGTCAGAAGATGTAACCAAAGAAAATAAACAAAATGACAATAATACATAAATAACAACAGACTACTAGCAGTTAACTGACATGCCATCTCCAGACTTCAATTAAACTGACTGAAAGATTATGATTTCATCATATGAACATCAGGCACAATCCTTCCCGTAAGGGGTTTAGTTTCATACCATCATAACATATATGAGAAGAACATAACCCGTGTCATGCCAACAACTGTTTTTAGAATAAATGTGTTTAGTTCCGACGCAAAGACCTTATCAGTGACTCAATATTAACGCCAAAATATGCAATCTTTAATGACTTGACAACAGTATCGTAATTATATCCCTTCTTAATAAGTCTATTCAAAGGTTTTGTAAGTTTATGAGGTGAATACTGACACCTTTGTGCTTTATAAAGAATATTTCCATAAAAAATTGGATGTGAAATACCTGAACGTATGAAAAGTCTGCATGTTGAGCTATATTTACGAATGATGTCTTTATACCGATGATAAAATTTAGTAAATGTTTTGACTAGTTTGTGATATCGAAAACCCTGGTGTAATAATTTTTCAGTAATACATAAATTTCTCTCGTTAAAATCTAAAACATTGTTACATACACGAGCGAATCGTACAAGTTGAGATATATAAACACCGTAAGATGGTGACAATGGAACGTCACCATCTAAAAACGAATAATTAACGATAGGAAATGAAAAATCATCCCTTTTATCATAAATTTTAGTATTCAGCTTTCCGTTAGTGATATAGATATCAAAATCGAGGAAAGGGCAGTGGTCATTGTTAGTATTAGCTTTATTTAAAGTAAGTTCACCAGGATAAATTTCATTAATATACATACTGAAGTCGTCATTATTGAGAGCCAAAATATCATCCAAATATCTAAAAGTATTATTAAATTTGTTTATCAGATGTTGTTTTGATGGGTCTTTGCTTATTTTTGTCATAAATTGTAACTCGTAACAATACAAAAAGAGGTCCGCAATAAGTGGTGCACAGTTAGTCCCCATTGGAATTCCGATAATCTGACGATATACGGAATTCCCAAAGCGAACAAAAATGTTATCTAGTAAAAATTCAAGGGCATATATAGTATCAAAGCATGTCCAATTAACATAGTTTTTTTGTTTATTGATACTAAAAAATGACCTAAAAGAGTTTGAACATATATATTCACATTCTGATTTTTTGAATGCCCATTTAATTAGGTGTGTGAATTTTTTCTTAATGAGAATGTGAGGCAATGTGGTATACAGGGTAGAAAATCAAAACTTTGAACAGATACAAAATCACCAATATAAGCATGCAATTTATCAAGTACTTCCAACGATTTCTTGACACTCAAAAAGTAATTTATTCCACTATTTTCGAAGGCCTTATTTGAACAATTTATTATAAGGTTTTTAATTGTACCAAGTGTGCTGGTAAGAATAATAGACAATTTAGTAGTTGAACAATGGCTTGAAGACGAAATAAATCTATATTTGTAAGGGGTTTTGTGTAGCTTCGGAAGCCAATACATAGTTGTGACTTTCATTGTATTTGGCTCTGCTTGTAAAGCGGTGGCTAAAAGTTTATGTTTGTTACAGATTTCGTTTTCTGAAAATGGAGTCAGTTGGAATGTTGGTGAATTGGTGATTTCCTTTTTCAGAACCTCAATGTAAAATTTACGTCAAACAATAATAATATTATTAGCAGCTTTATCGGCCGGGACAAAAACAAATTCCTTGGCTAGTTCTTTTAGTTTATGTTTGATACGAGAAATAGGTTTATTGTGGTTATTGTTAATAGTAAAATGTTCTTTAAAATGTTGAATACGTATATCAACTATCTTCATTACTGAATTAAAAAAAGAGTCCAAAGATTTTTTGTCAGCTTTTTCCCGTTTTATCCATTTCATACAGTAAGTATGGAGTGAGTCGTGGATGATATTACGACACTCATTCCAATTAATAATTGACGGGGGACGATATTTAGGTCCTTTACTGAGAAATGATTTTAACTCTCGGTCTTGAACGATGTTAAGATCTCCTGTTATAACATGGGAAATGGGTCCATAAACATATTCGGAATTACTGCAATTACATGAAGTAGGTGTATTTTCACTGATATTAACATCTTTACACAATTGACTATAATTAAACACAAATTTCCGGGTAGATTTCTTGTAAATATAACAAATAAGAGGTAGCTCAGTATTGTCAAAATATCCAGGAATTTGTTCTTTAACAGAATGGTCGTTAAATATACCGGCAATATTTACGAAATCAAAGCCTTTATTGACATACTTAATTTTAATAAAATGTTTTTTATGATCTTCAGGGCGATCAATTTTGGGAAATAATTTAGAATAACAATATGCCATAATAATTTGAACAATTTCATACTTAGGACTGCTATATGAAATTGTGTTGCAATCCTCCAAAATTTTATTTAACTTATTAACCGGTAACGAACAGAGTTTTGTTAACAGATAATGTCTGCCGTTGTTTTTTGAAATAGAAATTAGGTCCGAAATATTGGTATGATTGGCACGAAATTTTCTTTGATTGCGATTTGTTCTACAACCGTGAGAACGGTTTTTACGAACAGTTTTAGAAACAATATCCAAAATGTTAACGGAATTGGTTCTAGATATAAAATTATTACCAATTCCCATGATATTATCATTTAGACCGAGAGGGTAAACTGTCTGTAATTTTTTAATCCAATTTAATTCAATTGTTTTGCGTGATCGTACAAACTTTGAATGCGATTCACCAGGCTGCTTATTTACTACTTCTAAAGGTTGAACTGCTAAATATTTAAAAGGATGGTTGTGCTTCTTAAGGTGTTGGTAAATGATACTTTTGAATTTATTAGGTCTTTTAAAACGGTACAGATGTTCTTGAGTGCGTTTTGATAAATATCTTCCAGTTTCTCCTACGTACTGAATACCACATCCCGGTTTGTTTCATGTGAGTAAATAAATAATACTGTTTGTTTTTCAAGTAATATCAGTTTCAAAATTTAAAGAAAATGTGCGACCATTAAACGTGGACCTTACCGTTATACCACATTTAGCTAATTTCATCCATAGTTTAAAATGCTTAACACTGTCAAAAGCTTTTTTATAATCAATAAAACAACAGTATAACCTTTTTCCGTTTCTCAAACATTTTGATATGATGGAATGAAGAGCAAATATGGCATCATGAGTTCCGTGGCCAGGTCTGAATCCGAACTGTGCGTCTGTGATGATACTGTGTTCCTCGCTCCATTTCAACAGTCTCGTAGTGATAGTAGCTGTAAAAAGTTTTCCTATATGAGACACTAATGATATACCTCGGTAATTTCCAGGGTCATTAATTTAACCGGACCTTTTTTTAAATAACGGCACTATAATACTTTTCACCCAAAGTTCTGGGAAGAATCCAGTACATAAAATTACATTAAAGAGTTTACACAATAAAGGTAATAAAACTGGCTTGCTTTCAATTATATATTCGTTCACAATATTGTCCACTCCTGGAGATTTATTCTTGTTTAATTTTCTAACATTGTCTTCAAGTTCCTTTTCTGTGAAATTTCTGTCTTATTCTTCGAAAATAGACACGTCATCTTCTTCTATCTGATCCCCAGCACTTGCATCATTGTCATCTTTAGACATCAGATTTTTAAAGTGATCAAAAAACTGTTCTATTGAAATGTTACTTGAAATTATTTTTTTTCGGTTTTGAAATTTTCGGTAAGGGACGACATCAAAAGATCGATGTAGGATAAAAAACTTAAATCAAATAGTTTGGGGGTGGGGGGGTCAACATTGATGCAAGTTTTGTTAATCTGAAATCGATTTTACATATATCCCTATTGGTCAATCAATTTTTTCCAAATTAAGTTAAGAGGGGGGGTGTGGGGGTCAGTAAAAAAACTATGTGAATTAAGTTTTTTATCCTTCATTGAACTTTTGATGTCGTCCCTAAAAACGTTTCGGATTCGATTTTCTCATTGCGTTAAACATGTTTCCTTGTTTGTTTTTATAATTTCGTTTAAGTTTGTTCTCCGTAACTTTATAATTTTGTTTATCTAAGTTCAGTTTTAGTCTATTTTCCTCGGAATGATTTCGGTTAAACTGCATAAGTGCATGTTTATAGTTCTTATATACTAGTAGTAATTTGCAATCGTCTGTTATCATGCATGGTTTGTCTTGTTTAAAGTTCGAATTTGTATTCGGTTTACGACCAGTGCAATTATCACAGCGTATTGTTCGTTCTACTTCTTTATGTGTATATTTCTCAAAAATATTTGTCAAAATAGCATTCATTTCATTCACAGCATTATTAAAAGCATTGGCGTCTTCTGTAATAATTTTGTGCAAGTCTTCGAATTTCTGTGCATTATGTATTAGATCTTTTCTGATTTCATCCCTTAACTCTTCATTCCATCGTATCGTATTATACTTTATTTTTTTACATGTACATACAGTTTTCTGGCATAAACCTTTTAATTTAATATCTACAAATAATGGAGCATGACATGAAAAAGTTGTAAAATTTCCTACAATAAAACTATTAACAATTGAAAATGAGTTACAAGATATCAACATGTAATCTATAACACTACAACCATTTTTATTTTGAAATGTAAACTGTTTACTTGAGTCACCGAAACGTCCATTGCATATCCTAAGACCAGCAGATTTACACAAATCTAATATGCGTTTACCAAAAGAGTTCAGTGTTTTTAAATCTTCAGTCAATCTATCAACTAACGGTACATCCGCATTATAGTCAATTAAATTGTCTACTTTATCCAGTAATTCTTTGTTTAACCCGTCTTGTAAAATATAGTCTGGTTCGTTACCCACTCGGCCGTTTAAATCACCAATAACGGCAATGCTCCCTAATTTTAAATAAATTTCAATTTGTTGTTGTAAAACATCGAAAACGTCAATATCATACTTTCTATAATAAACAATTTTATCGGGTGGTATGTATATAGCACAAATAAAGAAATTTTCATTATCGAACATTATATTCTTATCAATTTTTATCCATATCATACAATCAATACAACAATCGATAATTTCTAAATAAGACTTTAACCATTTCTTAACACATGACAAGAGTAAAATCTCTTTGTTCTTACTGTGCTATAATCTGGATAATGCACAGCAAAGGTGTTTGCTGTGCATTAACTACCTCAGATATACTGCACAGTTCAAATCTATTTTTACCTTTAGGGGAGGTTCCTGGATTTTGAAAGGGGCGTTATTCTATCAAATTAAAAAAAATATCACCGAGTGTAGCGAGACTAAAGACAATATTGACGATTTTAAGCTA
Source organism: Mytilus edulis (assembly GCA_019925275.1). Taxonomy (NCBI): domain Eukaryota; kingdom Metazoa; phylum Mollusca; class Bivalvia; order Mytilida; family Mytilidae; genus Mytilus; species Mytilus edulis. The sequence continues at coordinate 11,390,317 of CM034352.1, forward strand.
AAACACGATACTTTGTCCAGTCCAAGGGTTATCGACCCGTTCCCCCCCCCCCCCCAACCCCCGAATCCGCCATCTGCCTTGAAATTACGACAAAGTTGAACTTCGTACAAACATCGTACTTTCAAAATAAGTAAAAAAAATAGGTTTCTCATTCCTTTATTTTTTTTTATCTAAGCTGGGACATAAACTATTTTATTATATTTTGTGTTCAACGTAAATCTAAATCAGTATTTTAAAGTAAGAAAGATAGTTTAACAATTTTTGGTATTTTCTGCCAAAAAAGAAATGTATCTAAGAATATCCGAATAAAAGAAATCTGATTTGGATTAGGTTCAGACTCAATGGAATTTATAACGACTTTTTGAATAATTATTCCTATGAAGAGACTATTTTTGGATCCGATTTAATGAGGACCATATTTAAGTTAGTTTTAAAACAGGGTGATTAGCTGGAGATCAATCAGACGTCATTTAGATGGACGTGTCTTAAAAAGTAATACAGTACATGAAGGGGGGGGGGGGGGGGGGGGGGGGGGGGTTGCGGGGAGTAAAAGGTTTTAAAAGAGAAACGTATTTTCTGTTTATTTAACATTTTAAATTTAGGTAATACAACATTTTCCTCGGTTCTTTTAATCATATCATTGAGGGAAAGAAATCCAAAAGCAATTAATCTTATTTAAAATCAATAACCCTTGCAGTTATGTTTTTTTTCATACACCGATTTGAAAATACACACTTTATCAAAGTCTTAATCGACACCAATTTAATAAAAATTTGGAATAAATTAACGGTAACGATTAAAAAACATATACCATTAAATCGCTATTTTAGAATGAGTCTACATATAAAAAAAGATTAATTTAAAACTTACCAAAGTCGTATTTCCCCCTTAGGGAGCTACCATTTGATTTTTATGGGGGGGCTAGGATGAAATTTGAAAAAAATAGGCAGGACAGGAGTTTTGAGTAAAAAAAAAAAGCAGGATGAGACACTTACAAAAAAAAAGTCAGGATAAACTAAAAAAAAAAAGGCAGGACCGCACAGAGTGAAAAATAAAAAGGCAAGACAGAGATTACAGCTAAAAAAAAATGCAGGACAAAATTTTTCATCCTAGCCCCCCCCCCCCCCATAAAAATCAAATGGTAGCTCCCTTACTTTACTCTACAAGAATTTTTCCTAGGACCCGTGGATTGTAGAATAACGTCCACATTTCTAAAACGTTCACGTAAATTGATTGCGTCATGTGTTAAAACAGTTATTGGCCAATCAAATCGGTATATGTAATTTAATCTGCACAGCACGAGATGACCCAATAACCCGAACTCCTACGTCGTTCGGGTTATTGGGTCATCTCGTGCTGTGCAGATTAAATGACATATACCGACTTGCTTGGTAAATAACTATAACTTATAGAACACTATTACGCCACCCCCGTTACACTTTTCTCTAGATAAATACTTCTTAAGTTTATGTACAGCTTGTTTGAAAACAATAATAAAAAATATAGGTCACCGATGAGTTAAAAAAGATATTTCAATTTAAACGTCAAAAAATGACTTTTTTGCACCAAAGGGAGATAATTTGGAGCTTTTTTTTTTAATGATATAAACATTTTTAAAGTCATCTGTGTTCAAATCAAATCGATTTGTCTGGGTGATTTTTGTACCAAAGTAATAACTAATAGTGTAATAAATAAAATTTGTAATGAAAAAAAAATGTTAAATTTTTTGCTAATTTTTTTATACCCGCGAGCCACCTTAAATGATGTGGTTGCCAATAAATGAGTATTATTTTACTACCTTTTGTGCAAAAACTCTAGAATGTTTGAGTGTGTCCATTGTTGAAGATAAAGAAAAAGGCTAGCTAACTAAATTTTTGTTTACTGTTAAAATTTGTTTTGTTCAAATAATGGATTCAAAAGATTAACAGAAGGTCATACAAATCTGTCATTTAACGCATTGGTCAAAATTAATTACATTGATTAATATTGTTGGATATCATATTGATACTGATTTGTAAACTTTATCTCTGATTTTGACAAATATTCGATATATCTATCATTGAACAAACATAATGAGATCCCTTGAATATTGATAGATACATGTACATAGATCTTCGAAATGAGTTAAGATCATTTCTGTTTTCATTACAAAATTATAAATAATCATTTATTGATATTAAGTTAAAGTTGACATAAGATATAAGACAATAATTCGTCAAAACGGCCTACTTTATCATAAAAAAATAATTCTTTTCTAATTCTCCATCAAAGTGAAAAGAAAATCTTATCTATATCCACCGTCAAAATATTCCCGATAGCTCTCTGCGATAATTATATTGGTAGATGGTCAAATGGTGTTCATATTGAAAAAAAACCCCGATGTATTGATGTTGATACATACATTTCCGCCTGAATTATGCAATATTATACTAGGTTACCGACTTAAACATCTGTCAAACTAGTATATAAGCGTAACATTTGTGCATTACTAGTCCTAAAACGTATATATATCTGTGATGTTTTTCAAAGTCAAAAAGGTAACAACTTGAACTCTAAATAAAAGAGGTGTGTAACTCTATGACTATTTCGAAATCAATCAAACTAAAATTAATGTATCAAAAACATGTATATTTCTACGAAAAATCTATGCATTAGTTTCAAAACTTTGATTATTTTCAGACAAACTTATGAATTCGTTTGGCAATTTTGTATATTTTTTTTTCACAAATGTTGCAAACGTTTAAGCAACATTTTACCAAAATCTGTTACAAAGCTCATTTACTGTACTTTAAATTAAAAGCAAAAGTGTTACGATACACAGTTAGTTTGAAAGACATCTTAATTTGTAGGGAACATCGGGGTTTGTTTTAACAGTTACTATACTAGCTTGTAAAATTGACGAATTTGATTTTTTTAAATTTTTATTAGATGTTACTTATTTTTATATGTGAAAAGAATTTGCAATATCATGTCGATACTGGACATTGTCGTATACATTTTTATATATCAGCATGTTTTAGTATTGATAGAATTAACCAATGGTTTAGTTGGAGATGGGTTCCACTATCTTTTTATTTGTCAAAATGGCAAGATAATGAATGGATCTCTGTTTTAAAGCTGTATTGCATTCAACATCGTAGCGGCTACATAGGGCTACATAGATTTATGACTATTGAACGTGTAGTAATAAATCTACGTTACACTACGTAGCATACCACGAGTTATCCGATCGCAACACGATCTTACTGCGATTATAACACGTTCTTACCACGATTATACTACGTTCATAGCGCGATCTTACTACGTTCTCAGCAATACCGTCAACATCGTGTTCCTTATCAATACAGTTCAATTCCTTCTATTTCTGATTAAATCGTAGATTTCTCGGAAACAATACAGTCATGCCACCAAAATCTACCAGAACACGTGGGCATGGTAGTAGGAGTTGATGTAGAGGCAGAGGGAGCAAAGTAACGAATCCTGATCAAGCAGAGATGTCGGACCGACCAATCCAACCTAAATTACAACCTATTGCTGGTCAATAAAGCTCAATGACGATATTTTAGTAAACGATAGCAGAGATGACATAGATGTATCAATATATATAGGAATATGTGGTATGAATGCCAATGAGACAACTCTCCATCCAAGTAACAATTTATAAAGGTAAACCATTATAGGCCAAGGTATGGCCTTCAACACGGAGTGAAAACCAACGGTCTAATCTATACAAAAACGAGAAGCATGGTTGAGCCGTTAGAGCAAATGGATAATTACATTCAAACAAACAATATCTAGGGAGCTTTTTTATATATTTTATGTGAAAATGACAATGAGAATGATGGTCGTAGTGTGAACGTAGTCAGGTCGTAAGAAGAGCGTGATGAGGACGGCAAGGACGGGCTAGAATCGTACTATGGTCGTGAACAGCGTGGTATAGTCGTAGTGGAAGCGTAGTTGGATCGCAGTGAGAACGTGATGGTCGTAGTGAGGTCGTGATAACGTCGCTCTGTGATCGTAGCGCAGTCTCTCCGAATAGAATCACGCTTTCGCTACGCTCTCGCTACGATTGTACAGCGACCATTGCGATCTTACTACGATCTAAGTGCGCTCTCACTACGCTTCTACTACGACCTGATTTCGCCACGACCGCACCACGATTGTTTTGAACATGTTCAAAGTTGGCCACGCTCTTCACGATCTTGAAGACCTCACCACGACCGTGATACGACCTTACTGCGATCTACACGACAGTATACTAGAAATTGATGATCCTGATGAAGCGCTACTAAGTTTTATAAATATTTTTACTAAAGTGTTAAATCATCATGCTCCTCTCATTAAAAAGCGAGTTAAACATGTTTATCAAAATCAGTGGATAAATGATGAAATTAAGGAGGGCATGAAAAAACGTGATTATTATCATAAGAAAAAAGACACATATAACTATAAATTTTGGAGAAATAAGGTTAAATACCTCATAGAAAATTCAAAACAAAATTTTTATACTGAAGTATTAGAACAAGAAAAAGGAAATAGCAGTAAATTATGGAAACACTTGCATAATGTAAATGGTAGTGAAAATCATCATAACCATGCAATCTTAAATGACTGTAGTCATAAACCAATTACAGACCCTAAAAGCATTGCTAATACTTTCAATAATTATTTTACAAATATTACTGAAAATGTTAATCTTAATTCAAACTCAAGCACCAGTTGTTCTGGAAAACTTGATAATTATATTTCATGTCGTGTACCAGAAAATGTATTTTTTACCATACCACAAATAAACTAATGAATTTGTTCTCCATCAATTAATCACACTTGATGAGAAAAAAGCAACAGGTCTTGATAATATCAGTGCCAAGTTTTTAAAAATGTCATCACACCTAATTTCAGTTCCATTATGCCACATTTTTAATTTAAGCATAAGAAAATCAGTATACCCATCGTTATTCAAACTGGCTTTTTAAAAATAAAGGTTCAAAAAATGATGTTTTTAACTACAGACCTATTGCAATTTTACCATTACTATCTAAGATCCTTGAGCGACACGTAAAAACTCATTTCATGAATTTTCTAAACAAATATAATGTATTGTATGTCATGCAATCAGGCTTTCGTGCAAACCATTCCTGTCAAACTGCTATAACTTCTTTGTTAGATAAATGGTTAAAAGCCGTTGATGAAGGAAATTTAGTAGGGGCAGTATTTTTAGATCTGTGTAAAGCTTTTGATCTTCTAAATCACAAACTGCTCCTTCAAAAATTACAAAAATATAAATGTTCTTATAATTCAATTCATTGGTTTACTTCGTATTTAGCTGATAGACATCAAGTCGTATCAATTTCAAATACTTTTTCAGATGTATCTACATTAAAAGCAGGTGTACCTCAAGGGTCCGTTTTAGGTCCTATATTATTCTTAATATTTATTAATGATTTGCCTTTGTGTAATCCTAATCACAATCTTGATCTTTTTGCTGATGATAGCACTATTTCTGTAATTGGAAAAGACAAAAGGTATATAAGTCAGACACTCAATGTTGTATTAGAAAATATTTGTCAATGGGTTGATGAAAACAAAATGTTAGTTAATGTGTCAAAAACTAAGACAATGTGTATAGGTTCAAAACAAAAATTGTCTGTAATGTGTAATGACACATTAAATTTATCCATTAATGGCCAAAAGATTAATGAAAGTCACTGTGAAAAAGTCCTGGGTATTTTTGTTGACAAAACTCTTTCTTGGTATGATCAAATTAATCATATAATCAAAAAAGTTAATTCTTCATTAGCTTTATTAAAAAGAATCAAGAAATACTTGAATCACAATGCACGAATTCTATTTTACAATGCGTATATTCTTCCACATTTGGATTACTGTTGTTCAGTATGGGGAAACTGTAACAAATTTTTAGTTGACAGTTTACTAAAATTGCAAAAAAGGGCAGCTAGAATTATTTTAAACGAACACGATATTCGTAAACCATCTATTGAACTATTTAAGGAATCTGGAATTATCCCTGTTACTAAGAGAATATTTTACCACAAATCATTATTAATGTATAAATCAAAACACCAACTGGCACCAAAATATTTATCCAATCTTATTGTGCCTACATGTAGTAAACAATCGTACAATACTCGACTTTCATCATCGGATAATTTTATTGTCCCTAAATCAAATACAGAATTATACAAATCAAGTTTTTCTTTTAGTGGTCCAAAAGTGTGGAATTCACTGTCCAGTGAAATTAAAAAATCAAAAAGTATATCTGCATTCAAAAACTGTTACAAGTCATTTTATTTTTAAAAGTGTTGAATTTATAAGTTAAGCCACAATGTATACCATAGTTGTTTTTGTTGTTGTATATTACTTTATATACGTCTATTGTTTACATGTGTGTAATAGTAGATTAATTATTTTTTATTCATATTGTTAACATTGTATGCATGTAGAGAGCCTTATTGAAAATTGGTTTAATCCAAATGAGTTACTCTCTTTAAATAAAGATATTATTATTATTATTATCAAAATTTGCATTTTTTTCACAGATCGTAGTGCGATCGTGGCCTAGTGGGACTGGGGTATTACAATTTAAAACAAAAACCTTGTATAAGGCCTTTTTCATGTCGATTTTGTTTGGATAATACAGGAAAATTTATTCTGTCTAACTTTAATTCCTTTAATGTTTGTGTTTTGTGTTTCCAGTTCGTATTTTCTCTGCAGCTGCAAGTTATTTTTATATACAATTGTATAAAATTAATCGACTGATAGTTTTGAACAAATTGTTCCAATTCATGATAACTTTGAAATGTCTCAAGTTCCCCACATCAGCAACATATAATACAATATAACTCTATTCCATTTTAAGAATATTTATTATTTGAGAAAAACTGTTTTCTTACCTATATATAAATATTTATAATACTTCTGAGTAGTTTATTCAATGTATTCACTAATTGCGACAAATTCCCTATTGATGCCATTTTATTGATAAAACCGGATATGGGTACTCGTAGCCTACTACGAACGGCAATTTGACTATTGCAGACACTACCATTTTTTAAACTGTGTGATGATTTATATTTTGTTCTTTAAAGGATATCACCGCTTCATGATAAAAATGAAGTTCTTGACGAAAAAAAAAAATTCCAACTGAAGAAAAAAAAAAATACACTTAGTTTCAGAACATTAAAGTTAAAATGACATAAACGAAATAGCTACCCCGTCCAAAAAAGACGCAACCTTTCGTGTAGTACGAATCTAAAATGATACATTTCATAGTATAAATATACAAATAAAAATTTTGTGGTGGGATTACTAATGAGAGAGAAAACGCTCCACCAGAGACCAAATGACATAAAAGTTAACAAATAAAGGTGCCCGTACGATGGTCAACAATGAATAAAATCCAATCCGTATAGTCAGCTGTATATTCATAACGCTTCCTTTCCGATAATATCGGCCGAATCGGTACAGTGTGTCGATATTTTCTCATGAAACATTTGCCAATTATTCGGTCAATTTAAAATCTGTTCGTGTCTAATGTTCACTTTTACCTATCAAAAGTTATTTACCCAATCAATGAAGTTATCTGGTAACTATTTTGAGTATCATCTTCGGACTAAACATTTATTACAGTGACACTTGTTCGTCGGATTTGTAAACATGTATCATAAAGATATAAATTACATAATTTATCAATAATTACAATCCCGCCGGAAAGTGAACATAAAAATATTATTCAAATTTACATTATTACTATTACAGAAGAATGAGATCATATTTTCTTATGCTCATATTTTACTCTTTGTATAGTTTCTGTGGTGCGTGTTTGTTTTCTTCCAATTATTGTGATGCTGAGGGTTGGGGTCCATGGGGGAACTGTAATGCTACATGCGGAGGAGGTAAACAAGTGAGACAACGATATATATGTTGTCAATACAATACATTGATGGACTGTTTACAAGGATGTAATATTCCATTAAGTGTCTGGAAAGCAAAGGCGACCCAAGAAAGAGTATGCGGGAAATGCAGGAACCATGGAGTCTTTAATCCCACACTTAATCGTTGTATTTGTAAAGGCGGTTATGGCGGGAAATGTTGTAATGGTGAGTTTAGTGACAAAATCGTAAGAATTCAATTTGATGCTTACAAGGGTACATGTATCAAAAGAAATTCATCATTGAGACTTTTTGAAAACGTCATATAATTGATAGTATATTATTATTTTCTACTGATTGCTCCATTTAAATTGTTTTTTATTGTTTTTTTTTTTTTATCTCATTACAGTCAT